>JABFPN010004481.1:0-15068 GCA_022817305.1 Leptoteleia sp. ZL-2020
GGTTGACAAAAAAAAAATGAGAAGAAGAATGACGTAAAAAGTAATTTTCATACGTTTCGTTGGGAACTACGTTTCGTCTGTACTGTTGGAGCGCGAATAAGATAAGAATAATTTCCAAGTCGCATTTGTTAATGACGTTTTAATTTCAAGTTACGTGTTTATCTATATTTAAGGGAGTCGAGTTACTTTTTTACTTTAATTACAAAATGCTCAGGAAAAATAATCCTCCCCCTCCCCCTTTTTTTTTCTGCGTCCTTGGTGCTCGAGTTTGTAATTACTTTTATTCTTTATGTGTTTCCGGTTTAAATTTTCATTTTTTTTTTCAAATTTATGGGACAATTTATGAAAATTTTGAAAAATTTGTGTAGTTTGACAAATTTGGAACCATATATAAAAAAATATATTATCATTTACGTGCCATTTTGATTGATTTAAAATTCAAAATATTTCTTTTTTTTTTTGTAAAAAAATAAAATTAAAAATCAAATAATATATGCAATAAAATAATATTGAATTCTAACAATCTCACTACTTTTTTATATAAAAAATTTCAAAGTATATAAATGTTATCTTTCGTATAAAGAAAAAAAAAGAAATAATAACATTTCACCGTCAGTAAATTTTGCTTCAATGTATAAAAATAAAGCCCCTGCCATTCATCGTGCACTTTTTTTCATTTAACGCTCGACCATTCCGAGGCGAATCTTCAACTGATATACTTGGGGAAAAATATCTTGGACTTGTCAAATGAGTCGCATTTTAAATGATTGATTCAGTGTTGAAAATTTCGAATCAACGCGCTCGAAATGTGTGCGTCCCGACTCCCGCGTCCCATCGTCATTGCAACGGCCAATTATTACCCCGACAAAAGTCGAAACCAAGATTATCCCCGGCGATCGATTGGCTCGGCTATCGGACGTATTTGCGTTTCGCAAAACAAACAATTACTGTAAAATACCGGTTGTTCCCGAATTACAAAAAAAAAAGAAAAGAAAAAAAGGACGGAAAGACAGGAAAAAATGGCAAAAAACAAAAAAGAGAGAGATAGAGATAGAGAGGTGGAGAGGAATAGAGAGAGATAGAGGGATGGAGATAAATAGAGAGAGATAGAGTGGTAGAGGGAAATAGAGAAAATATTTATAGGGAAGTAAAAAAAAAGAGAGAGATGGAGATAGAGATGTGGAGAGAAATAGAGAAAGATAGAGATAGAGATAGATTGATAGGGAGGTAAAACAATGAGAGAGATAGAGATAGAGATGTGGAGAGAAATAGAGACAGATTGATAGGGAGGTCAAAAAAAGAGAGAGATAAAGATAGAGATATGGAGTTAAATAGAGAGAGATAGAGACAGATTGATAGGGAGGTAAAAAAAGAGAGAGATAAAGATAGAGATGTGAAGATATATATATATATATATATATAGAGGTAGAGAAGAATAGAGGCAGTTTGATAGGTAGGTAGAGAGAAATAGAGAGAGATGGAGGTGGGGGAAAGTGGGGGTGGAGGGGGGTTTGGGTAAATGTCAAATGCGCGGTAATTGCTGAACGTTCAAAAAGCCCGTGGCGGAGTTATATTTTCTAGTGCGGTCTGCTTGTCCATAATTTTACAACCATCAAGAATATTAAAATCGGATACGTCTCAAATTACAAAACGGCAATTCATCGCGTGCATGTGTGTGTGCGCGCGCGGCCGTGGGTGTGCGCGCACAAACGGAGAGTGCGCTAAAAAAATCTGGGTCGCTAATCTCGTGAAACAGGTTATTTTCTACGACTAATTAAAAGGGGTGGATGGGGAATCCTTCGCGATTTAACTTCGGAAAGTAACTTTACTTTAGTCGTTAAAATAAGACATCGCCCCGAAAATAAAAGGAGACCCCACCCGGACGAACCCTTCGCCAAGTCCGGCCAACGGCTTTCGCCGACTCCGAGGAAAGTCACTCTTTTTTTCCCATTTTTTTTCTTCTTTTTTCTTTTCTTTCTTTTTTTTCCTTTTAGAAAGCGCATCTCGGATCAACAGGACAGCGGTGTCTCGCGTGATATTTAGTTGAATTTTATTGAATTTCATCGTGGTAATTAATGAACTTTATTTTGTTATTTCTTTTTTTATTTCTTTTTTTTTGCACAAGTGGTTTAAGATATTTAGATTATATCCCACCTTCCCTCGACTTTGGGAAGAGTGAAATTGACGTTATATGATTTTAGGTTGACTTTTATTGGTTTCAATGAAAATTGCATTGAAAAATTCTGGGGCGACAAAGGTTTTGGAGGTATGAAAAAAGGGTTTCATTTCTTTTTGTATTATTTTTTATTACATTGGGAAATACAAGCATTCTTTTTTATACGAGAAACGTATGATATTTAATAATACTTCTAGTAAAAATGAAACGTATGATCCATATATGGTCAACGTATGTTTTAACAATTTCATATCAGGAAATAAAAAATTTATATATGGACATATGTTTTTCTTTAATTCATATATGGACATATGATTTTCTTTAATCCATGGACATGTATGGTCGATATAAGGCAATAATTGATATTCTATATAATATCTATTATATCTATTATCTATATATATCTATGTCTTTATATCTATATCTACATCTATATCTATCTATAGATATAATAGTATATCATATACATGGCCATATATGAATCAAGGAAAAACATATATGTCTATATATGAATTTTTATATATTAATTCCCTTATATGACATTATTAAAACTTATATCGACCATATATGAATCATATATCTTTCATTTTTACTACGAACAGTTTTCAATTTTATTAAATACTGCTTACTTTTGCCAAACCAGTTATTTTGATTGAAAAACTGAAGCAAAGTTAAACACGTACTTTTAATGGTAAAATTTTTTTTCCACTTTTCGGTGATATCCCCGAATTAATATAAAAAGGTTTAAAGTTGACTATTACTTTCTCTCTCTCTCTCTCTCTCTCTCTCTCTCTCTCTCTCTCTCGGCCTTTAGTTATTCGGCGAGCTCGTACGTTTAATTTTTGTTGATTAATCATCGGACCAATAAAAATGGCCCCCTGTGTTACCTAGTTTCCTCGCTTTGAACGCGCGTCGGGTTATAGCTTGCGGACCCTCAATTTCATTAATTTACTCGAATTAGCGGTTGGAAGACAGACTTGAGCGTTGCCAGCGCATGCTTTACCTTGCTGCGGTGTCAACTCAACGGAACATACCTATAATGCGTGAGACTTAAGGTTAAATGTCGCTCCATGTAAAAGTTCAAGTTCAATTTCTAAAAGCAAAAAAAAAAAAAAACAAAAAAAGAAGTTAAATTTTTGCAATGTAATATAGTTTTGTGAAAATGTTCACAGATCTAAGAATTATACATTATTTTTTATTTATAGAATTGAATGTTAAAATTATTTTATTGTGCAATGAGAAAAAAGAAATATAAAATATCATTTGTCGTATTGTTTTAAGGACACGTTTGAAAATACAAAATTTTTTATATAATCAATGGTAAAATTTTGCAATTATATATTAACTTTTAGCATTGAATTATTGCAAAATTGTTTTTACGTTTAACAGCTGTTTTTTGACACGATGAAAAAGTGAAAAACATTTCAGTTAAATATTTATTAAACTGTTACATAAAAACAGTTGAATTAATATTAATCATTCCTAACGTATTTGAACAAAATCCATTTCCTACAAACGCCCGAGCATAAAGTTGCCACCCAAAATGTCATTTGACAAGTTTTTCATCGGCGCGTAAACACTTAGCTCGAAATAATTCTTCCAGTAACCGGAAATCGATGACCGTCATCTGAAATGTTTTCATCCGATATTCGAATCGATTTTCCGATTACAATAAACGGATTCCGCTCGCGAATAATAAACCTTTCTTTTACGATTTAAAACGCTGCCTTTATCCCGAAATTTTAATAACTTTCCAAATATATTATTTACCCGAAATACAAGCTGTTTCTTTTTTTTTTTTCGTTCCGTCGAGCCGGTTATTTCCAAGACAACCGTGTAAACTTTTGCCGGAAGTACTCGAAGGAGGTGGGGGGGGGGGATGGGGGGTTTGATGGAAGAAATGCTTGAAAGAATAAACGACGAGATGAGAAACATCTTTATCGGTGTTGATTGGTTGACATTTGTTGGGTTTAGCAACTTGACAGAAAGGCTTGTTTATCAATTTCTAACGAATACATTTTATCTGATTTTAATGAATAAATTTATTTGGATTTGATAAATAAATTTATTTGATATATTAAGGATTTAGATAAATTATTATATTTAATATTATTATATAACATACATATTATTATACTAAATCTTAGTAAAAATGGAACATATGGTCTATATATGGTCCATACATGTCTTAACAATTTCATAAAAGGAAATAAAAAATTCATATATGACATATAAAGGTTTTTCTCAATCCATATATGGTTTATGTATGTTTCAACTATTTTATATATGGACAGATAAAAGTTTTTCTTAATCCATATATGGTCCATATGTGGTCTGCATATGTTTTAACAGTTTCATATAAGGAAGACATTCATATATGGACATACATGTTTTTCCTTAATCCATATATGGTTCATATATAGTCTATATATGGATCATATATTGTCCATATATGTATTAACACTTGCATAAAAGAAAATAAAACATTCATATATGGACATATAACAATTTTTTTAATCCATATATGGCCCATACATAGTCCATATATTATTTAATATTCCATCTAAGGAAATAAAAATTCATACATAGACATATATGTTTTTTCTTAATTCATATATGGTCCATATATGGTCCACGTATGTCTTAACAATTTCATAAAAGGAAATAAAAAATTCATATATGGACATATAAAGGTTGTTCTTAATCCATATATGGTCCATATATAAATGGAAATGAAAAATTCATATCTGGACATATAAATGTTTTTCTTAATCCATATATGGTCCATAAATAATCTAACATTTCATGCAAGGGAATAAAAATTCATATATAGACTTACGTTTATCCTTAATCCATGTATGGACCATGTATGTTTCATTTTTACTATCTGTACTTTCAAAGAAATTAATTCCTTCAATTTAAATAAATGGCCCTTACGCGAAGCAAGCAATTTTACTTTATTTCAATTAAATTTTTCCATTGTTTCAACCAAATTGCTTTCAAATAAACCCATTTATTTAAAATTAATGAATTTCTTTCCCCGGGTGCGCGCGGAGACGTGCCTTTGGCGGGCGGGCCGCGCGGGTTGCGCGCATTTATCTTGCGCCGCGGCACACGCACACACAGAGCGATCGCCACGGCCGCACGCGCGCACGCACACACAGTTTACTAGCTATCATTGTAAACGCGATTATGTCTGCTTTCAGGCCGTCGCAATGTCGCCTGGAGCACTATCGTTCATAGTGTTACTGGCAGTCCTGCTACATCCAGCAAGGTGAGTGTAATAATATACGTGCTATTTTGCCGTTGATGGAAAATTCACCGCGCTCCGCTGATGGGATAAAAAATAATAACAGGGCACATTCCAATGACGTGAACAAAGTCGTCCTTATGAAAATCCCCATCATTGCTTTACACTGAGAAAAAGGATATATCAGAAATTACTATTTGTTGTATAAATTTGAGGATATATGGAAAAATAATTATTTCTACTGTTAATAATGGCAAAATTGTTATGGTACTGAATAATGAAACGCTTTCGAAGCACAAAATGTAAACAAACTTTGTTTTTGTTTTGTATTTACATCCTTTTTTATGTCCTTTGACCTTCCAAATTGACGAATTAAAAACAATAATATTGTTTATTTACATCCAAATGTTTGTATGTACAAAAGTAATGTTTATAAATATTTGGAAGGTCAAATTAATGTAAGAAAAACAATAATATTGTTTGTTTACATCCAAAGGGTATAAGAGTGGAGGTAAATACTAAACAACAATCTTTGTTTACATCTTGTGTTTTGAAAAGGTTTCATTTTGCAGTTCTATCAATATTTATTAGGAAAAATATGAGTTTTAGTTAGAAATTGGATAGATATAGAACGTTTGGATGGAATCTGACAACCTGCGTGGAAAAATTTTAGAAAAATTATAGCCCCACAGTAGATGCCACAGTGGCTAATGCTGTGGCGCGGAAAAATTTCGGTCCCACTGAATTATCAACTATTTAGGCTTTCTTTTTTGGTGTGACGCTAACATTTTTCAACTCGGGAAGCTTCCGGATAAATCATCCGGATGTCTGGATAAAATCTGGACATTATCGGGACAGTTTCTGGACATTTCATCCAGATGATTTATTCAGAAGCTTGCCAGATTCCGTCCAGACGTTCTATTTCCGCGCGGGAAAGTTAAACTTGCGAAATATTAGCATAAATCTTATGATTTAAACTAGAACAGAATTGCTAGTACAAAACTTGCTAGTACCTAACTATTACTAATGAAAATAAAAGTAGAAAAATTTCTGCCTGGGATTAATTTTCGATTCACCATTGTTTGAATATTGTATTTCCTGCCAAATTCAGCGAGAAATTAAAATTCCAATTACTCGTTAAATTTAACGAGAAAATTAGACGATCGAGCACTTGAATCGAAAATTGTAAATTGAAATAATGAGAGAAAGAAGGAGGATAACAGTTGTAAAACAATGTCGAGGAAAGTGATAGATAACTGAACTGTGAACGAATTTATGAATTGAATTTAATTTATACACACACACATATATATAAATATTATTTTTGAAATTTAAAAACTGAAGTCTGAATACATTTTTGGGGTCCAATTTAGTTGATTAAAATTTATTTAACCGCCGTAAAATTTACTTTTATGGATGCCACGTGCATTTTATACTGAATTTTTTATTTTGTTTTTATTGTTATGAAAGTTAATAAACTTTTCCCGCGGTAATTTGTTTTAATATTTTGTATTAAAATATTTTATTTCACTTTCAATTAAACACATGTTTAAATTTTATTTTCACTCCAACATACACTACACTTTTTAAAGTCATTCACGAATAAGGGAAGGAAAAATCCTTTCTCCCTTAAAAACCAACCTAAATTTGGTCCTTTATTAACTTAATAATAATAAAAAAAGGGGGAATGAAATATCATTTATTGGAGAAATTGTAAAGCATAAAACATTTTCATGTTTATTATTTCGCGATAAAATTCATGATTTATCAAAACCGTTAGTTGCGTGAAAATTATTCGGCCAGTAAAATTTAACGGGGGAATGTTGAATGAAAAAAAAAAAAATTATCGCGGCCTCGTCGTAAAGCTGCGAACGAAAGTTCCTCCGGTTTTTTGCATTTACGTTTAAGTTGTAATGGGGATTATTTGCAAGGTCCAAATTTTTATGGCGCAGTTCGACCGAAAATGTTGCGGCTTTTTCCGACACGTCAATTTCAAGGAAAACTTTCGAAACGCGAACCAACTTTGACCTCACTTTATAAAACAGTAAAATAATTTTTCATCCGACTCGTTTCCCACGTTTTTTGTTTTCTTTTCGCGTGCATAAATTGTTGAACGAGGTAGAACCTAAATCCCATCAACTACAGAACCATTAGACCTTGCCGAGAAAATGATTGATTTGATGGTTCTTGTTTTTTCCCCATTTTTATCAATCTAACTGATCGTCAATTCTTGCTTTCCCCCCGCCCCCTCCCACCCTCCCTATCGTTGTTTCCAATTTTTTATTGACGGCAGTTAAACAAGCCAAACTTTGGATACGATGGATGTTGCAAAAAATCAACTTTCGAAATCCATGGAAATGAATAATGAAACGTTTTTAATATTGTCTACATACAAAACTAATGTTTATAAGCATTTGGAAGGTCAAATTAGTGTAACAAAAGCAATAATATTGTTTGTTTACATCCAAAGGACATAAGAATGGATGTAAATATAAAACAAGAACAATCTTTCTTCACGTTTTGCGTTTTGAAAACGTTTTTTATATTGTCTATATACAAAACTAATGTTTATAAGTATTTGGAAGGTCAAATTAACGTAACAAAAACAATAATATTGTTTGTTTACATCCAAAGGACATAGGAATGGATGTTAATACAAAACAAAAACGATCTTTCTTCACCTTTTGCGTTTTGAAAACGTTTTTTATATTGTCTATATACAAAACTAATGTTTATAAATATTTGTAAGGCCAAATAAACATAACAAAAACAATAATATTGTTTGTTTACATCCAAAGGATATAAGAATGAATGTAAATACAAAACAAAAACAATCTTTTTTTCACGTTTTGCGATTTAAAAACGTTTCATTTTTCACTCCTATTCCAAATTTACGCGTGGCTCGCAATAAATATACATTTATTGATTTAACATTTCGATAAATGGTAAATTTACAGGGTAATAAAAAAGAGAAAGAGAGAGAGAATAATAATCTTTTGGTCCCACGGCGATGGCTTTATGCGTACGTTTGTATTAATGTAAATCTGAAATATTCAAGGCCGATCTAAGTTAAACTACTGTCAGAAGTTGGGCTTCCCCATTCGGCGCGGCAACTCGATGAAATTTAGTTTTTAATAATAAATCGCCGCACAAATTCCCGCATGATTAAATGTTTCATGGCTTTTCGAGGTATACGCTTGCGTTACATTATTTCGCCGGGTCTTAATGTTAAGAAAATTCGAAGATTGTCATCGGCCGGGATACTTACTGGAATACCTTGCGCAACTTGCGATCGATAACTTATTTTGTTGTCGGCCGAAATTGATTATTCATAACTATAATGATAAACATTGAATTTCCGTAGTTTGAGCTGTCGAAAATTTCAGAAATTAATGCCACACGGCGTGTTCGATCCACATAATTTCAATTTCATTAACTGCGCGGAATTCATCGCAATGAAAGTTCAAAGTAATTTATTAATAGTGCGACAATTTTATGCCGCGTCGAATTAATCGTTATGACTCCTTTTTTTTTTTTTTTAAATCACTGGGAAGTAATATTTTTTTTAAAAGTAATTAAGTAAAATTCGCAATTCTGATTTTTTCTTGACTTGTAATTAATTACAAATATATTTGACACTCTTGTAAAAGGACGTTTTTATATAAGACCATAAAACTGTGAAATTTTCAACTTAAGATGGTAATTTATAAAATTTTTCAAGTACCACGACCGTGCCAGTAATTTTATTAAATCTTTTCCCTTCGCGTACACGCCAACACTCTTAAAAAAAAGAAAAAAAAAAAGAAAAGCTTGTTACAAAAGTAAATCTTTATGGGAATAAAATATTTGAAGATTGAATTATTTCGCGTTTACCGGCGATACGCGAGTGTTTTCTTGATCAAACACAATTATGAAAGCAGAAGGCGGAAGCAAATGTTTGATATAATCATAAGTCCGATGACATTAAACATTACCACATTCTTCGGACCTTTACTTTTGCGTAGGTCTGTTTTGATACAAAACAACGCCAATATTGATACGTTTCCGGGGGGGTTGCAAGTAAGATTTTAATTGAGAAACAACGTCGACGAGCGATTCAATATTTACGCAGCTGATGTTCCATTTTGCAATGTCATTCATTCATGAGGCTGAATGAATTTTAAAATAAGAACTTTGCTTTTGTTGTGTTGTTAATTCCACGTTCGTCCCACGCGTTTGTTTTCCATTTTTCATTATAAACATTTTTCATTCTTCGGTTCCATATATATATATTTGTATATATATGCTTTGCAGTGAGGCCAACAGTTGTATTAAACATTTATTATACTTTCTGACGTTGCAAAGTTATCGTTTATTGATATTTACGCGACCAATGTTGTAACATGTTTCAGTACAATATTTATTTTATATTAGTACTCGTGCAGAAATAGAATTGCTGGACAGAACCTGGGAAACTTTTGGATAAATCATCTGGACAATGTCTGGACAAAATCTCGATATTATTGGGATAGTTTCTGGACATTTCATCTGGACATCTGTTAGGTCAGGAGTACCATCCATAATATGTCCTGTTAAGCAAATCTATCTAGGATCCTACATAGGAAATTGGTACCGGAAATCAGTTAGGTTCCTAGGTAGTTTTAGGATCTTGCCTAGTTCCCTAGTTAGGGTCATAGATCAGAATTTGGGATCAGATATCAACTAGTTTTCGATCTAGGATCCCAGCTAGGAAACTAGATAAGATCCTAAAACTACCTAAGAAACTAGCTAATTTCCGGTTCCAAATTACTATGTAGGATCCCAGTCAGGAAACTAAAAGAGATCCTACACGGAGAGAAAAGAATATTAAAAATTAAGGGACCAGAGATTACAAATTTTAATAAACTGAATTCTAATTTTTGACAAACACTTTATTTCATGTTTTGACCGTTCGATGTCGCTATTCATCAGCGTCGCTAATCAATTGTCTATGTCATTCATAAACCAATTATTAAACAGTTTACTAAAATTTAATAAACAGATTGTTAAATTGTACGAAACTATTATAATACGAATGGAATTACTATTTTTAATAAACTAATTTAATAAATTTAATCAATTGGTTTGCCATATAATGATATTCTGCAAGAGTAATGCCAAACTAGTAAACATTTTATTAAAAATTAATATTTTTTTCTCTCCGTGTATAACTACCTAGGAACTTACCTAGGAAACTAGCTGATATCCGGTACCAAATTCCAATGTAGGATCCCAGCTAGGAAACTAGATAAGATCCTATAGCTACCTAGGAGCCTACCTAGGAAACTAGCTGACTTCCGGTGCCAAATTCCTATGTAGAATTCCCAGCAGGTGTCCAGATGAAATATCCAGAAACTGTCCCAATAAAGTCCAGATTTTGTCCAAATATTTTCCAGATGATTTACCCAGAAGCTTATTAAATATTATAAAAAATTTCCCAGTATTTTAATGATTATTACCACAATATATATATTACTGTATCAGTATGGTAAAATAGCAGGGACACAATATGCAAAAAATTTTCCCATAAGGTAGAGTAATTTTAAATAAAACCTTCCTTCCCAGTGCGGTAAACAATCTGGAATTGAATGTCGGAGCATAAACGTTAACCGGAAATAATAATGTGGGGGAGAAAAAAAAAAGGACACGACAGAGCACCATCAAGCTCCGGAGTCTTTTAACTTCTTTTTCTCTTTTTTTTTTCTTTTTTTTTCTTGGAAATTTTATGGCCGACCTTTCCATCATCAAGTGTAATCCTCTCCGGGACATTAATGCACTTTGACTCCGCATGATCGTACCGCGCGAATTCAGCTTGAATAATTCCTTTCCTTATTAACATGCATTGTTTATGGGCAAACGTGACGTTGATTTCTCACTCGATTATTATAACTGTAAATTTTAGTTTACACGCTTTACACCTATCCGGTCTGTTGGGGCCATGCTTGAAAATCGACAGTTAATTCTAATTTTCCCAACAAATTCCATTTCCCTTAATTTGACATAGTTTTTTTTTTATTATTTTTTTTGTTGTAGTTCCAGTTTTCTTTATGAAATTGGCTCCAATATTTCCCCCTCAATTTTCGTACGAACGAATTTTCATAGAGTAATCGAATTTCCTTTTCTAATGCGTAGATTAGTTCATTAAAAGCGGGTCAATTTACGTTTAAATTTAATAACTTTTAATACAATCAATGGGTGGCTGGGTGGGGGGGGGGATTGTTTTAAAATGCTACATCTCAAAGGTTTTTTTGCGAGTTCAATTTTATTGCGAATTATAGGGTTATTAATGGCGCGATTGTTTATGTGTTAATGGAAATATTTCGAAATGCCGGGGGGGGGGAAGGATAATTTTATTGGAGCAAAGCCGGACCTTTTCGGTCAGCGACGTTTTGTCGGGGCGCTCTATAAAATTTATTTCCACTGATAACTTATTTTATTGGCTTTAACGACACGGTTTGGTGTAAGTGGGAGATTTGTGAATTTAAGGTAAGTTCGACTTAAGCCCCGACAAATTGTTGATTAAATTCAACGGAATATTATGCTCGTATAATTGAGTGCTTATTTTTTGCTGAGAAATAATTAGAGGGACTGAAATGGTATTAATTGTGGTGGGGATAATGTTTGTATATTTTTTTTTTATTTTATCTTTATTTCTCTCCAGCAATTTATCAATTTATCAGTAGTTTCATAAATTCCATTTATGATAGCAAATTATAAAAATTATTAATAAGAAATTTCAAAATATTACTGCTTGGATAGGTTTGTTGATAAACACTTTAGTAAAAATGAAACATATATGGACATATATGATGGATATATGATGGATATATGGTCGATATATGGTCGATATATGGTAATAAACGGTTTCAATATAAGGAAATAATTTAAAGCATATATGGTTAGAATATTATATCAATTATTGCCATATATCGACCATATATATCCATATATGGCCACATATGGATTAAGAAAACAAGTATATGCCCATATATGGCCATATTTGTATTAAGAAAAAACATATATGACCATATATGTTTCATTTTTACTAGTGCTGTTAAACATATATATATATATATATATATATATATCGTTCACGATCTGGTTTTATAAAAAATATTATTTAAATATTTAACTTAATTTCGATGCAATTCATTTTTTTTCGTGCCAAAATGAATCTGGTTGAACTTGTGATACCTTGCAATAACTCTGTCCCGAGGCTTTTACGTTATATTTCAGTTTTTGAGTTATATTCCGGATTTTACGATACGTTTCGGTTTTTCGGATTGAACGCCGCTTACCGATATTAATTCACCCCGAAGTCGCGTCCCGGAATGATTCACGATTTCGGTACGACGTATTTATACATGTTTGAAGACAAAGATATGAACCCCCGTCAATTGAATAAATGGCCCCGGTGTAATGGTAATGTTTTCAAAGCAATGTGTTCAAGGAATTGAATTTCTATTTTCCTTCTTCTTTATTTCTGATTTTGACCGAATGTCGAGCGTCAAATTTATATGCAAATTATATTTCTCGTGCACTTGAAAATATTTGCAAAACGTTTTGATTTACCGTGTAAGCAGAAAAAGAAAAATAAGTGTTCGAATATAAATTTTAGATTTAAAAATTTCATACAGTTCAAAGGAAGATCAGGTAATTTGATTTATTCATCATGATAAAATAAGTATAAGGAATTATATGTGATTGCAGTTGAAGGTTTGATATAAAATTTAAATTTAGAATTCAAAAAAAGTGTACCATTACCATAGTAAAAATCAAATATGTATATGGACATGTATGTTGTTTCTTAATACCTGTATGGCCATATATATGCTTTTTCTTAGTTCATATATAACCATATATGGTAATAATTGATTTCAATATAAGGAAATTATTAAAAGCATATATGGCTAGAATCTTATATCAATTATTGCCATATATTGACCATATATATCCATATAGGGCCACATATGGGATTAAGAAAAACATATATGGCCATATATAGATTAAAAAATAACATATATGGCCATATATGGATTAAGAAAAAACATATATGGTCATATATGTGCTAAGAGAAAACACATATGGCCATATATGGATTAAGATACAAAATGTATGGCCATATATGGATTAAGAAATAACATATATGGTCATATATGGATTAAGAAAAAACATATATGCCCATATATGGCCATATATGGACTAAGAAAGATATATATGCCCATATATGTATTAAGAGGAAACCTATATGCCCATATATGGCCATATATGTATTAAGATATAACATATATGGCCATATATGGATTAAGAAAAAACATATATGCCCATATATGGCCATATATGGACAAAGAAAAATATATATGTCCATATATCTTTGATTTTTACTATGTTATAATCAAAATTTAATTCATTAGAAATGTTCTTATCTAAACATTCCTGTGAAACGGGTCGATTGTTCGTCATTTGTCTAATTAGTAATCAGAGTGCACCCGAGTGGAAACAAAAATTTATGAATAACTTATCAAGTATCTTCTTAATAATCCGTTACGAAAAGAAAGTACGTTTAATTTATTCATAAAATTGAGGACTATTGAATTAGCGATATCTGCACTGAGAAAAATGAAATAGTATATTTATCAATAAAATCTGGGGTATTGAACCTATATGTACTCTGTAGGTGTAACTGTAATAATTTATGGAAAAACTAAGTATATGTAATGCATACAGTTCTATAAACATAGAATACTATACAATGTGTATAGAAAACATTCCCAAAAATTATAAGTGACACACATACAAAGAACAGTATTCCAGGATTTATCGCTAAATATGCTATTTATTTTTCTCGGTGTGCAATTTCCCAGTTTTCATTATGGAATTAAAATCATACGTATCTGCCTCACGTAAAATATCGCTGGAAAAAGTTAAACGAATCGAGCCGGGGATTGTTGTTAATGCGCGCGAATATTTGTTATAAAAATACAAATGAAATTTAAATTCGTCACTTTTAGCGCTGACATTTCACTTTGAGCATAAAGCCAAACGCTGTAACGTTTACAAATTCACTCATCGCGTGAAATAATAATACTTTTATTATTATTTTATGAATCGATGATGTTCTAAGTTTGATATTCGGCGTTTTAAACAACGATGACATTCAAGGGTTTATAAATAAAACGACGATTGCGCGTGTTTCTGCTTTATTTTGTATCGAGGATTTAATTTTAAAGCAAAAGTGAGTTTTGCGCGTGTTTGCTTTATTTAAGAATAAGTCTTTTTTTTTCTTTTAAGTTGGTGGCGATGCAGTTGGAAAATTAAATTAATATAAATTATTGTATTTATAAAAATATTGAATTGGATAGGCATATATGTGGCACATATGTGGAACATATGTGGCATCCCTAGTAAAAATCAAACATATATGGTCCATATATGGATTAAGAAAAAACATATATGATCATATATGGTCATATATGGTCATATATGGTCCATATATGGATTACGAAAAAACATATATGTTCATATATGGATTAAGAAAAAACATATATGTTCATATATGGATTACGAAAAAAATTTTTTTCTTTATCCTATATAATCCATATATGAACATATATGTTTTTTCTT
>JABFPN010004482.1:0-15066 GCA_022817305.1 Leptoteleia sp. ZL-2020
CTTTCATTGGTGTAGGGTATGTACCAGTTTCTTTTATTTTTGTTTAAGTCGGACTTGGGCTCACGGAACTCTGGGTGGCACGTAAGGGGGGATGGTAGGGTTTAGCGGGGTGTTCGGTCGTACACGGGGAATCGGGACGTGGAGGACGACATGCGAACGCGTGCGGGACTCGGAGGTGGGGGCGTCTCTTCTTCTTCGGCGGGCTGCAGTCGCGGACGGAAAGTCATGTGGCGCATTCGTCCGGACATGCGGAGTCTTATACGTGAGCGCACGAACTTGAGCGCCGGAAGCATGCGTCGGTTGCCTTCGGTGGCCCGCGGGCTAGGCTGCACGGTCGAGGGAACGTGGGGAACGAGAATTAATACGCGTTTTATATTCTTCCGCCTGCCAGCGAACCGCGAGCCCCTTACATCCAACCAATGCGATAAAGCCGTAGACATCGGGAAAGAAAGCTCGACTGACGTATCGTTTTAGGCGGGACGATACGCGATGCTTTCCTCGGGTTAGGTAGGTAATCAGGACTTCCTGAAACGGGACCGGTCCCACAGTTAAAAACAAGCTCGATATGCGCGCGTGCGTACTTCGTTTTCCCGGTGGGGGTCCCGCCTTAAGGGACCCAGGTGGTGGGCTCCGCCTTGATCAGCCAAAACAAACAAACAAATATGAAATTGCACCCAAACAAAAGTACTGTTACTTCTTAGAGGGGCTCGGATACTCCAGAGAAGGCATCCCCAATTGCAAGCTTATGGAGCTCTTTATTCCGCTATTGCAACTCGTCCCCTTCGTTTCCCTCTTAGGTAGACCCCTTGGCCTTCGAAGCAACAAGGTGCGTGCACCCGGGTCCAGCGCGAATGGTGATGCCCAAAGGAACTCCCGCGTTTTCTTCGAATTCGCCTCGCCCGTGGGCGCCACTCCTCTCGATGCACGACGCGACAAGGACGATGATAGGCTTGGAGAAAGGGCTTCAAAATTGCTCGGTACGATTAACGCGAATCGACGATGTTGCCCAAACGCGAGAAGCGCAATCACGATGCTACGACACGCGCCTCGCCCCCCCCCCCTTGACCGTAAGCCAAGAACCGAGAAAAGCGAATCGTGATTGCGCCGGAGTTAGGGTCCTACAGCTCAATGCGGCTGAGGCCCAAAACGTAGTATGTGAGATTAGGGAACTGGTGTCCTCAAAGCCTGCACTCGGTGTTAGGTAAAGTGCTGAAGAAGCTTGCGGCTCAGCTCGACGGTCACGACACCGGGGAAAGTCTCCGACCGACAGTTCGGGTTCACGCCCGAATGGTCGACCGAGGACGCTATCGTTGAGCTCCGGCGACTCGTGGCGGGCAGCAATGCCAAGTACACGATAGCCCTGCTCTTCGATATATCCGGAGCGTTCGACAATGTCTGTTGGCCTCTCATTCTGCGAGCCCTCAAGGATCGCGATTGCCCGAAAAACGTCTACTCCGTGATGGCTAGCTACTTCAGCGATAGAAGCGTGAAAATCGAATGGGGGACGGAATCAGTCTCGAAGAGGGCAACTCGAGGCTGCCCCCAGGGTTCCGTGCTTGTCCCTATGTGTTGGAACCTCCAGTTCGATGACCTGCTTCGGCAGCTGGAGACGCAGTTGGGCGAAAATGTCATAGTTGATATTATACTTGTTTTCATAAATGCGTTTTTAAGTATCTTTTTGTTTGTCCCACATATACTTGTTCGCAATCCATATATGGTATTTCATATATTACATTAGATCTCATCAGAATGTTATCCTTATCTTTTTGTTTGTTGAAAATATTACCTATTTTTTGTACGTTGTATGTGACCAGTTTCATATTGTATTGTTTTATTATGGCTTTTAGTTTATTTTGTATACTATCAATATATGGGAGTGTGAAATATTTGTTTTCATTACAACAAATTTCATTTTGTTCACAAGTGTATTAATTACTATATTTAAATTATCATTATGAAATGTTTCATCAGAGAGTCCTATTGCTTTATCCACCAAATTATAAATCATAGATATTTTTTGATTGTAATTGTGATGTGAAAGATAGTTTAACACCCGTCCGGACCAAGTAGGTTTCTTGTACCAGTTTGTTATTATTTCCATATTATTTTTAACTATCAACTTTATATCTAAGAAACTAATTATTCTATTTTGATCTTCCTCTTCTATCGTGTATTTCAATCTTTCATGATAGTTGTTAAATACATTTAGAATTTCATCAACTTTTTGTTTTGGAATATACGTTATAATGTCATCTACATATCTATAGAAAAACGGAATTTTGAATGATAGTAAATTCACACACTTTTCTTCCAAGTCTTCCATTATCAATTCTGCTATGACAGGAGATAGACGTGAAGCCATAGGAGTGACAAAAGTTTGTTCATATGTTTGGTTATTGAATGTAAACGTTGTGTTAGAAAATATCAATTTTAACACTTCTATGAATTGTTTTTTTGGAATTTTTGTGAATTGTTCAATATCTCTCCATCTATTGTTAACTATTTCAATAATTTTGTCTAATGGTATATTTGTAAATAATGATTTAATATCTAACGAGATCAGTATGTGATCATCCGGAATTAATGATTTGTGTATTTTCAATTTGAAACTATTGCTGTTTTTTATGTAACTATCTAATTTACCTGTTATGTTATTTAAAATTGAATGATAATACTTGCCTAAATTGTATGCTGGACTATCTATTGAGGAAATAATGGGTCTAAGGGGGTGTCTTTTTTATGAATTTTCGGTAAAGCATAGAATTTCGGGATCACACAGTTGTCTCTAATTAGAAATTTTTTTGTATTTTCAGAAATATAAGATTCTTTATACCAATGATTTATATTACTTTTAATTTTATTGTTGAATTTACTTATGTTATAATTATTTAATTTATTGTATGTCTTACTATCATTCAAAATTTCATTACACTTATTTTTGTATTGTAATTTGTCCATTACAGCCGTTATGTTACCTTTGTCGGTTTTTGTAATGAAAATGTTGTCATGTTTTTTAAAAAATTTTTGCATTTGTTGGCAAATTCTATAATGTATTTGTCGGTGTTAGTTATCGTGTTGCTGTTTTTTAAATTTTTTAAAATATTTGCCACTCCACTTCTCAAATCATTATGTTTTTCTTTATCAATGTCATCAATATTCTTTTCTATGTCACATACTATTTTATCAATTGGGATACTACTAATATTATATAAATATTAAAACATTTATATATAATAGTATAGTAATAAAATAAAAGTATATAATAATATAATAATAATACATAATAATAATGCATAATAATATAATAATAATAATTTAAATTTTTTAACATAACATAAAAATACAAATAAAAAAAAATGAACTTGTTATCACTTTTTACAGAAAAGTTTCCAGCTTTTTGGCAAAATTGGCAGATATTATTGTGGAAATTTTCCCATTGGAGAATAAGGTTTGCTTTTAATACATTTGTACACCCAGTCAGTCCTTTTACAAGGTGGGACAAGAATGCATTGATCGACATGTATTCTTGTCCCATCTTCTAAAAGGACTGGGTGTACATGTAACTTTATGTACAAAATATAATTTTTTATATTTAATAAATGATTATTTTTAAGGACATTTATTATATTGCTCCACTATCTGAAGGTAACAATAACAAAAATGCAAAAGGGCAACTATCAGATAAATGGAAGTACGTTTTGTATCGGCTTAGATTAAGTGGTGGTTTATTAAGAAAAAATAACATAATAGAAAACACCACTGTAAATGGTAAATTTACTTAGAAAAGAATATTATTTTTTTGGATTTATTAATTTATTTTTAATTCAGCTAATTTATTGTATTTTATCTTTTAAATGTAATTCAATTCTAGATGCATCAATTAATGAAGAGACAGCAGCTCACGTAAAATGGCTTAGGACTAACAGAGAACCATGGGAAGACGTCAAACGACATTGGATGTCAAATGCAGAGTTTCGTATAAATTTTTTAAAAACAGCTAAAACAAATAGCGACATTTTTCTTCAATGGCCAATATTAAAGTCATCTCTTGCTCAACAATTGGTAACATATTTAAATATTAAACATTTCATTTTATAATATGTACACTGAGAAAAAAGTTACGTTAAATATTATTATACTGCATTAAAAAGTGGGTACAATGTTTGTTTACATGTCATATTTATTATATATTATAAAAGAGTTTATAAGATAAACAATAATTTATTGTTATACTTATTCATAAACATTTGCACAATACTCATAACCTATTTTAAACTGTATATTATTTTTTTTAAAAAATTGACTTACTCTTATTTTTGTGTAAATTTATAAAAAATGTCTTTGTGTAAATTGAATAGTACATTCAATGGAATTGTTAATGTTTTACTAATTATCGTATATTATGCTTACTCCTTTTAGGATTCAGTGTTATTAAAAACTTGTTTTGAAATATGTAATATTATGAAATAATCAAGTTAATTTATTATTTTCTTATACATTATTTTTTATATACACTCGACGCTCCCATTTTCCCCGAGATCGAGACCGGAAACGCTCCCATTTTCAGCGTGATGCAATTGCGCACGTGTTTAGCGAATGTATATTTTCATTGGTTATTTATATTCGGTTGTTTCGGTTGTAACCTGCCTTAAACTGTATATAATTATTAATGAATTAATATCCATTGACTGTTATCATCTTGAATATCCACCTGACTGTTATCACGTGTGGCTTTTCCTGCAACAGTTTTTATTTAAAATTAACTTAAGGATTGATAAGAAGGTTCCTGTTGTTACTTCCATAATAACAGAAATTAATGCACTTCGTGCTTCTAGGAAATGTTGAATCAGTACGTCGTATACATATTTTATCAGTAATAAATAAGCATTAGGACTAAATTAAAAATTTTATTTTAAATAATTATTTCATAATTATTAACGCTAGTAAAATTTACAGTCAGTATTAATATGTCTTAATTGTAGTTTATTCAAAATAGTAAGAATTATTACTGTCATTTGTACTTTCAGTATCCGACTACACCGCTTATCATAGAAACTAAAATCCAAGTTGCATCTTAATATATAAATTCTCCTTTGTATATTTCAATATGTTTTATTGTTCAGATTGTCATAGTTTCGAAAAAGATGCTAATTTATTGTTTAATCACAATAAACAATATCATAAATATACCCGTTCAAGTATGTACACATGTGGTCAAAATTTATGTAATGGAATTTTTTCCAATACAGAATCATTTGTAAAATGGACATTTCAAAAGTAATATAGAATCACCTTGTATGTTACAAAAAATAGAGAATATAACTATACATACTGTTTTGGAAAATGATTTCTCTAACTAAATCTGAAGATGTATTACCAAGTTCTTCAACGAATAATCCCTATCAGCACATAATATTATTTAATATTATATAATATTCTATGAACATTCCTAGAATATTAAAATGATATTAAAAAATATTCATAGAATGTTATATAATATTCTAGGTACATACTACGAATGTTAAATGTCCGCCTCAAAATAATATTACTAGAATATTATTTTAATGTTCGTAGAAAATTATTTTAATGTTCGTAGAATATTATTTTAATATTCATAAAATATCATTTTAATGATCGTAGAATATCATTTTAATGTTCGTAGAATAATATTTTAATGTTCGTAGAATATCACTTTAATGTTCCTAGAATATCATTTTAATGCTCGTAGAATATTTTTATAATAATCGAGAAATATTTGTATGATAGTAATTTTTACATTGAAGTATTGTTATATTAAGGTTATGACAATCTTATATCTTTTATATTATATGAAATAATATTTAAAATATATAAATGCATAATATTTGCATAAGGTATGGTATACTAATATAAATATGTTACATATATTTTTAATAAAATCTTTATTTGAAATTAATAATCATTTCACAGCTTCTCAAATTAGTAATTTTTATTGTAATATTTTCTCTTCATGAAAGCGCATTATGCTTTCAGTTATAGTAAGTTTGTTTTCTATAAAACAATATTCTTATAGTATAGTATATTTTCTATAAAACAAAATTCTTATAGTATAGTATGTTTTCTATAAAAACAATTATTATATAATAATAATATAACTTTTCTTTTTCATATACATTATATGTAATAACAAATATAAATAAAAAGAATTTTTGTCCATAATCAGTTATCATGCAGTCTTTTTGCCCGAAGCATCTGAATAACAGTTTCATTTTTCACATTCAAATTCCCAGTTCTTTACTTTATAAAATTAACGAAAAATATTTTAAATTTATAATAATTTTAATACTTTTGTATTGTATTTAACAGAAATAAAACACATTTGAATATTCTGCTATCATCTGCCGGTTTTCTTTGCAAAATCTCAATCCGAGTTTCGTCTCCTTTTACTGAGTCTCTCAGAAGCATGGGAAAGCCAAATTTTTAGTGGAGTACTAATATCACCTTCAGTGCAATTTTTGAATTTACGTTGAACAGCACCTTAAATATAAATAGATATTATTATAAATGTAATTAAAGTGTAAACGTAATTTGTTATGTTCCTTTAGATTAAGAGAATGCACCATACAAAATTACAGACATTACAGATTTCCCTGTTAAAACTAAATACAGTAAACTTAACGTATTTGGAGAGCGTCATTCGAATCTCTCATTTTTTTATACAAAATAATCTATAAAAAAGAATCAAATCTAATGTAATATGTAAGTATAAATTTACAACATGTTTTGCAGGTGATAAATAAACGCGACATAATTTTCTGTTAATATGCTTCCTTTATTTATGTATTAAAATGTATGATTATATTTTACCGAAAATGAAATATCGTATGACACTCGTTACAAAAATTAATTACCTTAAGTAAAAGTAATATATAATAAGTAATTTATGTTTACTGAATATGACTTTCCACAAAATTAACGATTTAAATATTTTCTTTTGGTTTTTTTGACCCGTCCAGCTATACTGTGTTGCAAGTGTGTCTGTATATAAAACAGACATTATTCTCGTTACTGTTTTTTGCACTGATGCTTGTGAATATGAATGGAGTGCAGATTTCTGTAAAGAAAAAAAAAAATAAAAATATGTAATAAATATTGTTTTAATTTTTGTTTAACATGTGCTAAAGTCCGGAAATTCTCCATTTGTTTAATTTTGTATAACAGTTTAGACATTTGCCTTTCTTTTTCCTCATTTTTTGCACATACTCATTTCCTTCAGAGGAGTAAACTATGTTAAAAAATGTAGTTAATAAATTTTCTCTTTGTTTCTGTACATCTTATAAATGTATAAACACAAAAAAGAGCATTTTATAGAACCACAATTAAATTATAACAAAACTTATAAGTGATAGAATTAGATTCACAAATTCAATGTAAGAAATATTAATTGAATTTTTTACGAAATAAAACTGATTGTAACATCATTTTAATGCTTTTATTACGTAGAATTGAACTATATTTCTCATCAATGTTCTGGTATAATTCCAATGCAATTTTATTTAAGATACGAAATTCCTTATTTACTTACAACTGCTTCTCTAAATTTTTCATCATTTTTTAAACGCAATTCAATTTTTACGACATCTGCTGCAGTATTCATTGGAAAATGTTCTTCTAAAATATTTTCTGATATTTCATGAATCTCCTCTTCGTTTTCCTCTGAATTATTCGATAACTTTTTTAAAATAGACTCACACCTTTTTAATCTATGAGACACGTCCACCAGAATTTTTATTACAGATGTCCTGAATTTGTTTTCTTAATCACAATGAAATGATTACATTAAATGTAATATTAATAAAAAAGAAATACAAATAAAACAATTTAAGTGAAACTAATTAGCCTATGAAGTTACTGTACAAGTATAAATATTTTTATGAATACTTCCCTTATAGAAATAAATTTCAGAAGAACTCAGAAAATGTTCTTAAACGTCTCCATTTTAAGAAGTTTTCTGAGATTTTCTGAGTTTTTGAAATTTCCTTATGAAACTCAAGAAAACTCTGGAATTCTTAGAATTAAAAATACTTTATAAATGAGGAACAGGTTGAAAAACTACAATTTATGACAATACAAGACTTTTTCAACTTTTTTGTCATTTTTAAGTTTTTTTAATTCTTGATTTAATCCCAAACAGGTATTATATATAAAAGAAGTTATACTTCTCTTGTGCAATCAATAGAGCACACACATTTTTTTTCTAATTTCTCTGATCAAATTTCTGAGTTTTCCTGAAATCTATTTCTACAAGGATTAATTCGCTTATATACCTTCTGAGTTGTTTAGTTCCTTGTTTTTAGGTTCCTTTAGTATGTCGCAATGTAATTGTTTTGGCGCTGGTGGTAGTTTCGAATATGTCACATCTGCATGTTTTTTTTTAATTGGTATATTCGATGCAGCATCAGAATCGTCACTATCAGTAACTACCCTATTCTTTCTCTTTTTTCTTTCGTTTCTTCTTGCTTCTTCCTCTGTTTCTAAATTGGCATCAGATATTTTGTCCTCAGCATTCTCTTTGTCACAAGACTTTTTGTATGCATCTACTAAATAAAACGGTTGCTAATTAAGTTTTAAATTGTTTTTCTCCTGAGCAATGAAATAAGTAGATCAAATGTAATATTAATAATTAAAGTAATAAAAATTAAAAATTTTCCTATTTCCTATTTCCTATGAGAATAAACACGTAACATTTATTTGTAATAGGAGATTCACAATAACATCTGGTTTCCTTATATATTTACAATAATAAGGATGCATAACATCCGGATAATTTCTAAACTTATTAATTTGTACAATATTCAAAATAAATCAAGAATAAATTATAATAAGAGTATTTAACTTCATCAAAATAAAGATACATTTATCGGCATTATAATTCAAAATAAAAGCATCGAAATCAACCTCCTTTTATTTCGAAGAAATCAGATGCGTTTTTGTCGAAATAATACAATTTGTAAAAACGCAATTATAATTCGATTTATTCGAATTTAGAAGCAAAACATTATCTATAGTAAATACTGAGTTTAATTCGCATATCAAATTGCCTTGATGCAATTTGACACCAAAATAAAGGCCGTTGTCTTTTCGATTAGAATAATTTAAAGAGCAACATAAGAATTTTTTAGAAAATTAAATTTAATGAATATTATTGAAAAATATCTAAAGTCGCCGAAACACTTATCATCACAACCAAAATTAATTAACACTCGTGCCAGTTCTAAGCGGGGGTATACGGCGAGAAAATGTTATACAAAAATGATTCATAATTGGAGAAAAAATTGACAAACTACATGATAAATCAGTGATGAAGCAAAAAAGTAATTAGAATTATTAAACAGTTTATTAAAAATTGTAATCTTTAACATTTCTTCATTTCGAAACAAAAATTAACAAACTTCTGGATAATTTTTATCAAACTGTTTCATAATATTTAAGGAACTACTCAATAACTTCTATGAAGCTGCTTATAACAAAACTTACCAGGTAATTTCATAAGTTTTATCAAACTCTGTAACAATTTTTAGTGCAATGTCAAAATTTTTTAAAATTCAAATTTTTATTAGCTTCTCAACTTTTCTTCCTTCTACATTTTTCTCGTTTATTTAATTTGTTGTTTTTTCTTCTATTTCTCGTTCTACTGCTGTTATGTGCTAGAACGGATTTTCGATAATTGTTGGGAAATCATTTATTTGGTTCATTAATCTAACAGAAGAGCACAACAGTATTTCGACGATTTATTACAAACATATAACCTAACAATTTCTCCTCTGTAATACCATACGAGTACTTTCTAATAGCTTATTCCTAACCCTAAACCTAATGTTAACAGTCGGTAAAATCGCAGACGCAATGAAGTACGCAGATTACAATTCATATGAGTATAGTGAAAATGTTCCCTGTAAGAATATATCGCTATTTAATTTGATATATAATAAGCGGTTGAAATAAATTGTATAATACAAATATTATGATTGTGTATGTTGCTTATCATTGTAGCTATCGTTATATACGTATGTTGTAATTGAAGCGAAAATTCGTTAGAATGAAAGTAAAATTAAAAGCGATAAGTTGTACAAGAAATATTATAATTAGTGTGAATTTTAATGAATATTGAGCCTCGGTGAGATATTATATTAGTGCCTTTTTATTGATTATATAAAGTGATAGTAATTATAAATTTGTTTGCAGTGAGAGGTTTTTGTATCTTATATTCTTATTTCTGTGATATCATATTTTGATGTGAGGACCATTTGTGGATAAATTAATCTCCGTTCCCGGCTACCGATACCACTGATTGACTCAATGGCCGAAATTTGGCGTTTGTCGAAATAATTTAATATTATTTAATAATTAATTCAAGACAAGGGGAATCAGAGATTGGTCCTGGAAATTTCGCTTCTATTGAGACGTTCGAATCTTCGCAGAATTACGTTTTTTGATAAGTTTTTATTTATCTTCTTTGATGAGTTTTTATTTATCGTACTTAATTGATATTTAATTTAAAATGAATCTTTTGTATGAATGTGTGTGGATGAATGAGGTATGAACATTTGAAAAAAATTGTTACGATACATATATATTGATTTGATTAGCGATTTTGATGTTTGATATTTTATGGATTATATGGATATTTTCAATGTATTTATGATTCATTAATAATTTAATTTAATCAATTGTTTATTGTCATTTTGTATATTTTTTAATGTAACGAACTAATTCTCTCTCAGGAAAACATTTATTACATCCTTATATATTTCTATAGGTTATACAATGGCAATTGTGAGAAATCATTGTGCATCTTATCACCAAAATAAATTTAAAAACATGTAAAATAAAAATAATGACAAACATTTAATTTATATATTCAAAATTATCGAAATATATATTGTTAAATGATAAAATTAAAAGAATTAAAATCATAACACTAGCGAAAATATTTTTATGGTAATATTTTAGAAACCTCCTGAAAAAATCTGAAAATAGTGTGAAATGTAACTTTTTTGACAATTGTTCGGAATCTTTTTTTCGAAACTTTTCAGAGATCCTCAAAATAACATTTTCAACAGAGATGTTACCAACTGAACGAGTTTTAGGAAAAGGAAATTAAAGAAATCAAATTCATTCCATTAATACTGTTTTCATTAAAATTACCAACATTTAGATATATAAAAATATCAATCAGATAACTTATTGGCATACGCAATTTTAACAGAAACAACATCATTTAAACTTAAGATACTCCATTCAAAAGAATTTTGATTTTCAATTTTATGAGAATGACAATAATCAATAAAAGAAACATCTAATAATTTTTTTGTTATCACAAAATTATCACAATTAAATTAGGGCTGGTCGGGGAGTAGCTCGGTGAAGGGTGCCTTGTTGGGCTGCTCGAGGTATAGCTCCAACTGTGGGAGTTAGATGGACCCGGAGTTTGTGGTCGAGATTGTATATTAGCGCGGCGAATAATCTTCGGGATTAGTTAAAGCCGCGTAAAATTTAGCCAATCTTCTTCAGGCAATCCGAGATGGTTTGGCCGAGAAGTGATGTATGCGTTATTCACGATATTGGTAACATTGTTGGTTACCGAAGTTTCATTCTTTACAGTTATATTTTTGATATGAAATAATTGTTTCGAAACCTTCTTCAGAGCAACATGTTTACTCTGAGGAGATTCCGAACATCTAACACGGTCTCAACTTCTTTTACTAACTCCGGGAGGTCTATCTCTTTTAATGTTCTGGTGAGATAGCCACCTAACTTCTTTACAGATTTCGCTACTTGTTTATTGTCGCTCACTAAAAATCGACAATAAACATATAAGAAAATTTAGGTAAACGAATGCAGGAAAGGGTATGAAGGAAATACACGAGTTAACCGGTGTGGTGGTTATAGAAAGGACTCGTGAGGGTCGATTCTAACCTTTAATTCGAACACCTGAATATTTCTCTCTATGGACTTCATTCGCGAAGCATATAGGGCACTTCAGAATTTCGACCTAACAAATCAGAGTAGATTTGATGAGGTCAACCAACTCGGCTGGTGTCACGATATTTCGCCCAATGATTGTAGCCCTCAAGGGTAGAGGAAGAATCGCAGGTTACTTTATCAGACTGGGAGTTGAAACGGGAGCTTCGACTCCAATCCTTTACAACTTGTGACACCAAAAGGAACAGGATCAGAAGGAAATAGGAATATGAATATAAATCTTACTTTTACGGTGAATAGACGCTAGAGTCGCTGATTGCCGGAACTCTGCTTAATCGATTCAGCGGTGATTTATCTGGAACTGGGCTTCAGAGCTGGAGTCAGACTGGCTTCAGAGAGTGGCTTCAGAGAGTGGCTTCAGAGACTGGCTTCGGAGACTGGCTTCGGAGATTGACTTCAGAGACGCAGAAGAAAACGGTCGCGAGAACAACTTTTATAACAAATATATACGCGAACAGACTTTGAACACAGAGACACGGCTCTGTCTGGAGATTACGAATTCGCTTCTTTTTGGGGATGTATTTATATAAAAAACCCCCATTGTTCTAAAGTAAAAGTTTCTCTTTTACTTTACTCTGAAAAGTCGCATATGGGTTTTCCCAGAAATATATGAAAAATAGTTTCCTGTCATTAAATAAAATTTCATAATTTTATTTTTTAACATTGGCCCTTTCTTCTCGAGGGTACATAAATTTGAACAATCTTTTTCTTTGCTTTGAGTTATAAATTTAATCACGGTATCTTGTATAATCTTTTACTTTTCTTACGTCTAAGTACTTCCATATGGGGAAGTGCACGCAAGAAAAAGTGAAAGTTTAAATATATTTTTTAGGCAATGTCAGTACATCTGTCAGACATACTTTTTCAAAAGATTTGAACGATGCTCGCGACCGTTTGTTGTGGCATCGTAACATTATTATAACTATTTGTTTTAAAATGATATAGATATCCCAAATATCATCTTCCGATATTTTTTGTAAATCAGCAAGTTCAATAAAAATAGCATGATTTTGGACAAATAGCATTTTAGCCGAAGACATAAATATTTTTATTTTTACCAGTCAAATGAGATTTGAGAATTTCTGTAGGTCGATTATTATGATGATCGTGGCCAAAATTAAACGCTTGTAATCGTCTATTAAAATCTGCTAATACCAATAACTTTTTTCTGTAAATAAAATATTGAAGAATTTGAACTAAATCATAACGACAAATTCCTTCAAGAATATCACGCATTGGATCTACACTGGTACTCTCCATTGCATAAATTTCTTCAATCTTATTAAATACACAATTTTCTTTAATATTATATGATTCACTTCTGCCAATTGATGCTACGCATTTATTATAATGAATTTGATCTCGTATTTGAACACATTTTTCCTCTATCAATTTAGAAAAATTTTTGCGTCTGCATAAACAAAACCAATAGACATATGTAGAATTAAAACTTCCCCACGATAAAATGTTAGGACATGGCAGGAACTGCTAGGATATTTGCAACAGAAATTTCCAAGGAAATCCAGGCTGAGCCTGGTTTTATCTGGAAATTTTTTATTGTACCCAAGAAAGATACAGCTGATTCCTATATTAATAAATTTACCTGGATCCATTTGGAAAATTCTTGGGTATAATCAAGAATTGTCCAGATAAAACCAGGCACTGCCTGGATTACTTTGGCAATTTCTGTTGCAAATATCGTAGCAGTTCCAGCCATATTATTATATCCTGGAATTGCTCGGACATTTTAACGCTGGTCCATAAAAACCAAAAATCGAATGAATGCCGAGATTGTTGCCAACAATTAACCCAATTAAAAATCTTATACGAAACGTTCATGTAGAATGACTTATAGTAATACCTTTTTGAGCTAAAAAATTCAGTTCTTCTATTGTTGCATTAAAAACAATAGTATTATTTACTTATTTCATATCAAGTGAGTTTATCAACATAAATAGAAAAATATTTTCTAATTTTGATCTAAATTTAAGTGGTAAAACAGCAATACATGAATATACAGCCGCAATTTTTGCTATATCTTTATGAGCCCCCAGAACATTAGTCTCGTACTCATCAAAGGACATGGTAAGAGGCAAGATAATATCATTTTCACACAATCCATGGTTTTTGTTGGATATTTGGTCGATTGCATCGATTATCTCCCGTGATTGGCCAGTCCTTTTGTATTCACAAACATTTAGATGTTAATGGGAGTTTCTCCCAGAAACTAAAATTTATTTATAATATGACAAAGTGGACTGTATTTGGTTTCTCATTCATAAAACAACCCGGAAAACAAAGGCAAAATATGGGAAACGTAAAAAAAAGGAAAGAAAAGAAAAGACTTATTTTAACTTGTAACCGTGGTTCGTCGGGGCCTGTCCGTACCCCGGGTTACGCGGGAAGAGGGACGACAACGGAAGGGGGGGGGGGAAAGGAAAGGAAAAAAAAGGTTGGGGTTTGGGCGCCAGTTAGTTTTTATATGCCGGCCAAACCAACAAACCGAGCCCCCGGCTGTGCTCGACGGTGAGGGGCTACACTTAACGCGGGTTCGGTCGTCGCGGGAGGCGAACGGACAAGGACGGACGACTTGATCGCCGCGCGACCGAGAAGGACGGACACTAAAATAAAAGAAAGTAATAGAAAGAAAAAGGCGGAAAATAATAGAAAAAAAGTATCTTTAATATAGCGCGAAAAAAGAAAGAAAGACAGAAAAAAAACGAGAATTATAACGCCGATTAATTAATTTGGCTGCGCCGTAAGCGATGAACGAAAAAGAGACAAACGACGGTTGCGCGGTTATACGGCCGGCGCCCTCTCGGCCCAAGGAGACAAACAAAAAGACGCAACGGAAATTCCCGGTTCGGTATCCGGGGACCGGAACGAGAGCTTTCGGGAACAATGGTACCTTTACCGGCGGGATCACGGCTGTCTGCGCTGCTTCGCCTTCCTCTCGCACTCTCCCTCTCGCACTTGCGTCCGGGCTCGCTGCTGCCCGCTCGTCTCGCTCCACGCAGGGGCCTCCGAACACCTTCCTCAGGG
>JABFPN010004483.1:0-15066 GCA_022817305.1 Leptoteleia sp. ZL-2020
TATAGAACTGTATGCATTACATATACTGAGTTTTTCCATAAATTATTACAGTTACACCTACAGAGTACATATAGGTTCAATACCCCAGAATTTATTGATAAATATACTATTTCATTTTTCTCAGTGTGGTAACGTTGTAATAAATGAATATATGATCTCTTTAATATAAATATCAAAAGGATTCAAATAATGAAAACTGTAGTTCGAATATACGTGAATTTTGAATGTTTGCATTTTCGTACAGAGGCTGTTTAATTACTGTAATGAATGAGATAAATTTAATTAATTGAATGAATTATAAATGTATCAAATATTTGAGGCATGCAGAAGGTATCTAACTTTCATCGCATTTTTAAGTATAAATCAAATCAAAAAAGATGTCAGATAAAATATCGCGCTCTGCGATCCTGCAGATGTCAATGATATGGATTTTATGTCGGAAATATATTAAACTTCAGTTTGTGTAACGTCATAATAAACACACTTCAACATTTCCTATTAAATCACTATAAATTTTAATTAAATTAGTTCTTAATTAAGTTAACTAATAAGACGTGTTTAAGTTTAAAAAGTTTCAGTTGCAAAAATAATTTTATCTATTTAATACTTTTCAAGAACATGATTATTTATTTCAAACAATAACCTATTGTAAAGATAAAACAATAAATAAATAAATTTTTAAAAGCTTTGAAGTTAAATTTGCAAGTACCATCTATTGTATTTAATAAAATTTCTATAATTTTTATAACATTAAAATATTTAAATCCTTAATTTTTATAATTTGATTTTTAAATTGTAATATTGATAATTTTATTAATCCACCCTTATTTATAAATTGAATGTACAATTAGTTTAAAGTTATAAACATAAATTTCTGTATGACATTTTTATGTTAAGTAATATAAAAGCTATTCGAAATTCGTAAGGAAATCTTTCATTTTCTCTCAAGTTATATTGATCAATATATATTGCATTATTATTCATAGTTTATAACCGCAACTTTTGCGTATTTTTTAAAGTAATGATTCATCAAATGACGCAATAATGTGTAACGTTATTTAAATAAAAATAAGTGCAATTGCAAATTGAAATTTGTAAACATTTAGCTATAAACTATTAAACCTTATGTTTAATCTAAAAAACGTTTATATTTATTTAATTAAACTATAGACAGAAAAAATTGCTAACAATAGTTTACTTAAAAAAATGACAAATACAGTTTTCTAAATTTCAGAGCATAATATTATTTAGACTTTAGATGCTACAGACCTGCCTTATTAATTGTTATGTTATTAAGTCATTATAATGAAATCAACAAAATCCTCTTTTATAGTTCACAGAAAATCAATGAAACAATACAATGTAATTTTTTCTAATTACTAAAAAATCATTATATATTTAATCTATCATTGTGTTTAATTTAAGATAAAAATAAAATTATCCATTACTCGAAAATTCAATCATACTACTACACTGTACAAGTACAATTCCCAAGAGTTGCTTAACACTAAGCCACAATGTATCAGGCATTATATTAACATGAGCACTTGCAAAATTAATGAACATAATTTTAACTAAACGATGTGCTTTATTAAGTCTCGTATTCACCGAGAGAAAAAATTTATTATTTTTAAATAACTGTACTTCGAAACAAATAAATTCTATCATTTAAATACAAACCTTATAAATATTTATTTGATTTAAATAAAAATATATCATTGAATATATTTATTTGATTTTAGAAAATGTTATGTTAGTATCTAACATGTATGTTCATTTATTTTTAATAAATTTTTTATTTGCTTCTAAATATATGTTTATTTATGTTTAATAAATAAAATATTTAAATATTTTATAAATATAAATAAACGAGTTTACTATTTTATTGTACGGTCATGTCACAGTTTTATTATGCTAGACAACGTATCGAAACTCGTGTTCTTAAATTACTCGAACAAACATCTGAATTTAAATAATTGGCCTTTATTTGACAAAATAATTTAAACCTATTTATTTAAAATTAATAAATTTTTTTCTCTGCGTATTAACAATCACTTAAAAGAATCATTAGAACAATCTTGTTCAAGACTTCGATTCAGACATTTATAAAATTATAAACCAAATTATCATAGAATATGAGATATGCAATATAACGCAAGAGAAACTGTAGCTTTCAACAGCTTTTGGAAATTGAAAGGGTACAGATTTATTCCCATGTGTATTTCTATTACAATGTGACATTTTCATTTCATTTCGTCCAATGCATTTGTTACACTTTCTACGGCATAAAAAGTGATTGATAATGCATTTTCTTACGCCGAGCAATAAGGTATGTTTCAAAAGAGACACATATCATTCAGATATGGCATACAGTGTAGTTTCTTCACAAGCGTCAAATATCAATGCAAGATCGCTTTTGCATGCCAACGAAACGATCAGTGGTATTAGAAAATTGGTCTCGTTTAGTTTCCCTCGCGCTTATAGTCGTAAATTAACGCATGTAGATCAATCAATTGATTCGTTACAGGTGATTAGTTCTCTAAAAGTGTGCTATTACTCATTATACGTTGCAATGCTGGTGATAGCACGCTATAAATAGAACAGCAGTTGTCACAAGATTTTTATAACATTAAAAACAGATGTACACATTGTTTTTAAATATAAAAATTTGCATGAAATATTGTTAAGATATTCGACAAATATCTAATCAAATTATTGCAGCTTTTGACTTTATTTGATTGAAATGAATGATCTTATGATAATTATTTTGATTCGTTATCTTTGCGCGATATTAAAAGCCAGATTACTTTATGACAAGAAGACCCAATACCTTCGTGACACCAAAAAATAATGATGCGCATGATATACAAAAATATAGTATAAAGCTCTTTAATAAGGTTAATATTATGCCGATGTATTGTTATACAAATAGACTCGTAAAGGGTTCAGTTTAAGGTATCGTTAAATATATACTGTTAACAAGTATAATATAAGTGTAAAGGAGAATATGTACGTACAGTTTTCAATATATATTCATTTCGTTTAAAGAAATACTATAGTACCAATAATATGCATAAAATGCTAATCACTAACATTATATGATGACTCACATTATTGTTTATTGTAAATTTAATAAATATAAAAAAAATCATTTATTCATTAGTATTACAAAGTTAGCTTATTATTTATAAATGATTATGTCCCTTTCTTACATTTATTGAAACTTTAAATTAATTAATTTTACCAGTAAAGTGCATTATAATGATGTTAGGTTATAATTGCAATAGTGTTGCACGAAATTATGGAATGAATGAAATTAATAATTGAGTCAATGTATTACATCAAGTATATTTGTCTGAATGAATCAGAACATATATTTCAGGTTCCATTACACTTTCACTGAATTAATTTGAAATAAAAGAGAAATGGTTCCCCTCTTCATTGTGATTAAATATCCTAACAAATGTAACTAGGGTGCCATAATGACTAATTGATTTATAGAAAAAAAAAAGGGATAACTTTTTGGACTGAAAATGTGTTGTCTGCCATTAATTAAATTAAAAACACATTTTAGTCACAGTCACTGAACCTGCATCCAAGATATATATCTATTGATTATACAAATTTAATTATATTTTTTCTAGATCAAAGTTCAATGAATTCTAAAGATAAATAAATAAATAATTGATTACAGTATTTAAATTAAACTATTGTCTTATAAATATCAGAATAAAAGGCAAATTGTTTACATTGTCTATGTGAATACATTATACTATTAAATATTAAAAACATTTACATAAATTGAAAATTGTCTCTCATCGATATAAATATTTATGAATAAATAAATGAATAATCAATGAATTATTAAAATTAAAAAATTTGAAATTAACTGATTTTTCAACTTTGTTTTGATTATTAATCTAACATTAACTTGTTTCAGATAAAATTAAATTTAATCTAAAGTAGATAGATAGTTTTTTTTTAAGTATATTAAATACATAATTTATATGAACAGTTAAATATTCAAAACTTGAGCCAGACAAAATATGTATCTTCAGAAACAGTTACAGTACATTCAAATATAAATTTTAGGTACTTAGAGTACCTTATTTAATTTCAATATATTCATTTCTGCAAAGATTCACAGGAATATAACATGATAAATAGAACAATGCTTTATTTAAGCCCAATTCTACAGTAAATACTTGAAAGATGAGTCATTAGATGATTAATTATATTTTATGCCAAAAGTCAAAAGACAACAAACTATGAATTTTATATTACATTATTTATTTGTTTGTTAATAATTGTTAACAATTTTGATTACAAAAGTTTTCAACCTAATATTTAGTTTAATAGATAAAATAAAATATTTATAAATATGAATAACAAAAGATTGATATTTATAATAATGATCTTCTTTGTTTTTAAATAAAATTTAATTATACCCAACATTTACTTTAATTGCACAAGATATTTTAAAATTCCACTTAGAAGCACATATCACAGACATAACCTAAAACGATCCGTAAACAAACTCGGAAATCATTCGCATCGATAAAAACTTCTTGACTGAAAAATAATGTAAAAATCCAAATTAAATCATTTTAACAAGTGAAAAAACTATGCACTGACCGGTCACTAACTCCCGAAATACCAATTCAAATTTGAAAACCTTCCAAATATAAATTTCCATTCAGTTTCAAATAATTCACTTTACATTACAACTCACACCACCCAACTTTAACTAGATATTATACAATTATTATAAATATCACTTGATCAACTTTACTTTCCGCATTATTCATTCGAGCCGTTACAAAATAAAAATAACTTTTTTTTTCAAACGACGAATTACCATTATTATATAATTTCAATCAAATCAAATTATTCAACAATTAAGAAATCGTGTCGAACTATTGTGAAAGGTAATATACCTTAATTTAAATCGCGCGAAACTCTGTTTCACATTTCCCAACTATAAACCCGGGAAAAAATCAAAATTGACGCGAACCAAGTTCGACGTGCGAGACACCGGAAAACGATCCGGTTGTGCATTTGCAGGCACGTGATCGCACGATTGTTGTTCCAAATGACCAGCGAGGAATAACGAACATCACAATCGCGCGAGCAAATTGGCCAAAAACCGCATAACCTCAAAAAGTGGCGGCCCGGAACTGGCGTTTGGCAGGCACCGAATCAGCCGGGGATTAAATAACGGTTCGGTTGCGAAAGCCGAAACATAACCTCGCGACAAGGAAGACACTGAACGACCGTCTCACTTTCACTGTCGACGCACCCGGGCCGCGACCTAACCTCAAAGGAGGCGTAGAATGTGGGGCCCCGCGTAGACCGCCGGCGGCGCACGTGCGAAAACAAAGCGTAGGACGCGGCGGCGGACTGGCCCAAACTCCTCGGACCGAGGGGCGCCTCGGGACGCCTCGGGACGGGCCGGCACCCGGGCGTGTCACACCCACCTGCTGAAAAGTTGGTCGCGCGTCCCCGCAATTAGATGCGCTGCTGCGAAGTTGGCTGGGTCAGCTGTGCGGCTGCATAAACCGACGCGGCGCCCTTTATCCTGCGGTGCCTCGGGTCGATCGGTGTCCCGCGCGCGGTTCTCAGTGGCTCGTCGACGACTGACAGCGGCGGAGCGTCGCGCGCGCGTCCGAGCCAGCCGGGTTCATAGACACGGCGCCACCGAGCGACGTGATCGACCAGCGACTTCGAGGAGCGTCGCACAGCCCGCCCTTTTCCTTCCTCCTTTACACCGATTTTTTGTTTTATTTATTTTTTTTTTTTTTTTTGTTTCCAATTTCCCCGCTTTTTATTGTTTCCGATTTTATTTATTTTAAGTTGGTTGCCTTATTTTTAGAACAACCAACGTCGGTATAATTGCAGCTTCACTTTGTCACTATGATCTTTTTTCCAGTTGTTTGTCAACGGTGTACTGTGTACTGTGTACTCGCACTTTTTAAACGAATTAATCGAATGTTTAATCTGAAATTACACACTTTTTGTTAATTGTCGATCTTTTAGATGCTTTTTTTTTAATTATGGAAAAATAAATGGTATCGTTTTGTATGAGAGTGTTGCGGGTAGGTTAACTTTGTTGTTATATTTATTGTCAACATTAATTTTCAGCATCAATATTATGTATGAAATAATTTACTGGATTAATGTTTACAAATTTGTAAATAAATAAGTCAATGTAGTTTTATTATCTTCATTGAATTTTGTTCAATGTTAAAATAATGTTGAAAGTATTGTTATATTCTTTTAACTTTTTAATGTTAAGGGTCAATATAGACTGCATTCAACATTTTAACTTCAAAATTGCTTCATTTAAAATAAACAATTAATTTCTCATTTAATATTGATTATTTACTTTGCAATTCTCTATTTATTACTTTTTATTGCTTAATTTAGAAATCTTTTTAAGCACTTTTAAGTTAAAACACTTTATTTTATCATATGAGCGACAAACGTTTTTTTCTTTAATTTAAGTTATTTAATCTTTTAAGAATTAATTTAATTATTTTCATTTTATCTAAGTAAACATTCATTCTTTAATTAATTATTATTTTATTTTCAGACAAAAAGTTCAAATTGAAATTTTAACACAATTTATTTAACCATTTTAATCTTCATATTTAATTATTTACCAATATATTATAAGATTAATATTCGTGCAAAATATTGGTGTTGTATATAAAATTTCTTTCCCTGTCAGAGGGATGAATGAAAGAAAGAGAAAAGAAGGGATGAAACTTGAAATAAGTCACAATCGAAGTTAACTTGGCACACGGTCGCGCTTAACTGACGATTGCTGGTGATCGTCGCCTTTTAGCGCACTCAATCAGCCACAGGGCTCTGTTGGAGGAAGCCGAATTTCCCTCACCCCGAGCTCAAACGCACGTCACTGAGTCGAAGTTTCATTGAGATTGGCTGGACGGGGCAAGATGAAGCAAATTTGCATGGTCATTAACTGAAAAATAAGTATAAAACATCAGAAAATATTATATTCAAAGAAGAGCCAAAGTGAGAATGGAAATCTAGGAAAAATCACTTGAGAATTTCTAATCATCTACTAGCTACAGTTGTAGTCAATTGAGCACATAAAAAGTTGAATAAAATTATTTCTATCATGACTGTATTTGAAGTCAGGGTCAAATAGATTAGCTTGCTTTGCAATTTTAAGCAAAAGAGTTGTATAATGTATTAAGACAAATACAATTACTTTTGGAATAAATCAGTCAAACAAAAATTTTAGGTCTCCACTGTTTATGATCATGGAAACAACTTCTGTTTTAAAGACTTTCATTTGTATTTTATTCAATTTTTTACTCAATTTTAAGATATCAAGAAAAGTATAATAGTAGATATTGCAATAAGAATAAATTAATATAGAAACGTATATTTATAAATTAAAACATAGATAGTACTCTCCAGTTGTGAATGTGTCAGAGCATGTTGACAAAACTTATCTTTTTTTTATTAGTATCTATTGGTATCTAGGCAGCTTTTGCTCGTGCCTCCTATTAGATATTATATGAGACTATTAGTTACATTCATAACATGTATTTTAATAAGATGTTTAATCACGTATTTAATAGGATATAATTAATTACATTTAAAAGGCCTTTAAATTCATGACTGTTAGTATCTATGTGTTTTTGGCTCTTAAATTCATAATGCAACAAAATATAATATTCATTATTTTTATTTATTTATTTATTTCGATTAACAAATATAATCTCCTTTTTACATATTATTTACATCAATAGGTCTGAGTTGAGATATAGTATAAGAGTTATTATAAATAATGTTAATGAATAAATGATTATTAGTATTACTTTAAGTTAAACAAATAATAACGTTATAAATGCATAAATTACCTGCTTATATTAATATAACCTGTATTAATTGTACAAATAAAGTGAAAAATAAATATTGATAAATGATACATTTTGGTTTGACATAATTGAAAAACCTTATGAAAAACGTTCTTTGATTTTATGATTAAGCCAAAAATTAAAATTTAAATGTAATATTTGATAGTTTACAAACTAATTTCACAGATGTAGGTAACGTAAAAAGCATCATGAGATTTTAAGTACAAGTGCACCCAAATACCCTAAGAACACGTCAAAGTAAAAGATTATGTAACACTATTTTCACTTTTCTTCGTATTAATCCTCAACGTACCTTGAATAAAAGCAATGTCTTCTGAATAATATTAATTTAATTTATATATAATTATTTTGTAGTGTTACTACAAGTATACATATAGAGTACTACTAAATAATTATTTATCTATATTATATTAACTTTTATCTATCCTGCAAAAAAATATCAACAAATAAAAGAATAAAATATAACAACAAATAAAAGTATCAATTTAATAATTTAATGATACAAATAATCTTTACATTCCAAAACAATGGAACCATATCCGTAAATATTTAACATTGTTAAGCTTTTCTAAGTTTAATTACATTTATTTAATAAACATGGTGATACTATTGTAATGTTGATTGAAAATATTAGAATTGATTTAAAGATTGACTCATGATACAATTTTATTAAATTTATAATATGAGTTAATTTAATTTGTACATTAAGTGTGCATTATTTCAATTTTAAAATAATACATCTTATACATTACAGGTGAACTAAAAGACAAAAAGTTCAGCAATATTTATGGTTTTATAGTTCTCAGTGTATTAAAATTGTAAATATATTGTGAAATTTTAATTCTCGCAGAAACTTTTTGATTGTTTTTTTTTTTTTTTTAAAAAAAGAGACTACATCATGTGTTATAGCTATAAAATTCTACAGACACAGTTTGCATTCGTTTCTGTTGTTTGGACCGAACGAAATAAAATCGATCATGAATCTCATAAAGCATTCAGTACCATGCAAGGGCTTATAAAGCCTGAAAAAATATTTTATTAAAATAAATTCAAAAGAACCCTAGAATGCATAACAATATTCTTTTTAGATATCGTAATATCCGCTGTTATAAGTCGCATATTATATTATCAGTATACAGCAATATCCAAGATATTCTGTGGATGACATCTTTTTGGGACTTATTTTATAAATAACTGCTCAATATTGAAAATGAAACAATTAAAGGCAGGGCAAATACAATATAAAGGCAGGACAAAGTCTGTCAGGTCACCTAGTTGACCTAAAAGATTTTAATTAATTAGCATAGGAACAAAACTTCAATTGTCTTTCCAAAATGGAAATTGATAAACGCAACAGTGTGAACAAGCATATTGTCATATTATAATTTATTCATTAGCGGATATCAACAAAGTTAATTTTTATATTCTTTTGTAAAGTAGGTCAATTTAATTAAATAAACTATTCCGTTATAATACTATAATTGTTGTCTATAAATTTTAATAAATTTCAATAACGATTAAACATAATTACAAACAAAGCCTGATACATGAAATGATACATATAAAATACATCAAAATACATTATATGTGAAGAGTGACAATGAAAAACTAATAAGAGTTTATTACCCTGTCTTAGAATCAATAAAAAAACAATAACAACTACAAAAGTTGATCTCTGATAAAATTTAATAATAATTTTGAAACGTAATCCAAGTATCCAATAACAATATCATTATATTTATATATAAGCAGAAAAATCTCTATATATTTTACTGTTTTATAATACTTGGATTTGTTACTTTTTATTAATTTTTTTCAATAGAAGAAGAAAAATACGAATATAAAAATAGTTTGATGCATTCGAATATAAGTTGACTTTAAATTTTACCAAAAAAATGTGCTAACTTGAACCGTTTTTAATTTCTCCTTTATGAATGAATAACATGTATATTAAAGTTTTATTTGTGACAAAATTATATGCTGCCAAATTCGTTTTCTTTCATTTCAGTATTCAACCATTAAAATATATTACCTGTTGCAATATTAAGGTACTACTTCATCAAGTAAATAATAAATTCCTAAATATCTGTGATTATAACAATAAAATTTGGTTTCGATTTGTATAATTATTGAACATTGAGGTTTAATGGTCCAATGCGCATTCACTATCATTGCGGACTTAAAGTTTAAACTTTAATGAAAATCTATTCACATATAAAATGGATGCAGTTGGAACTTAGAACATCACTGAAGCAGAGAAATAGTGATTATTAGCAACATTACTGAAATGGGTGTAAGAGCTGCAATTTAGAAATGAAAAATCGATTGTTCCATTAAAAATCCGCAATAAGGTTGTAGAGATAAGGATTAGAAATTAATGTAAAAAATAAATCCAAAACTTCACGTTGTTATTATTAAATAGAGTATTATATTCTTAACAATTTTTACAATTAAATTTAAATACATCTTATTAAATTTCTAGAAATATATTAACCATACCAAATGTAATAAATAGTACACTAATTAATACATATAAGAGGACAATGGATTCAATGAAGTACAGGGTGAAAAAAGATCTAATAACGATTACTGATATGTTAATCATATAATTGAAAAAATAGAACATATGAATTTATGAACAACTATTGTCTGCTTTTCAATAATTATTATCGACAAGCTTATATATTCTCACTAACTGGAGATAATAATAATTTTTTAAAGTTTTTCAAGTATATGATCATTAACATATAAATAATATTTATTGTATCTTTTCTCTCTGCATATTCATATGTTTACTATATTTACACTCAGTCTTAATTAAAACAATAAAATATTAGTTTTAGCATAACTTGTAGCTCTTTTAAATTTCTTTTTAACATTCAAAGTGTTCAAGTTTTTCTATAAATTAAATACCATTAACCATTAAATATGCTATGTTTATATTTTTTTACATTACAATTTAAATAAACATCACAAACATTCAAATACTACAATTTAACATTTTACATCTGTAATTTTACATACACAGAGCTTTATTACTAAAATTTAACACTTCTAATATTCGTGTCAAAAAATAAATATCATTCTTCAGTGTGCTGTAACATATGCTCCTTCAAATGAATTTCAGTCTTGAACTCTTCATCGCATATAGAACACAATGCAAAAATATTTTCATTATTATGTTTTAAGTGCATTATATTATTATGTCTGGCCAAGTTGTATTTTGTAGCCAAAAACTTGTTACATATTTTACAGTGCCAGGGTGTTTGTCCATCATGCTCTTGTTTGTGATCACATAAAGAATTCATATCCATAAATTGTTTATTACATACATTGCAACTAAACGTTTTTCCATGCGCCGCTTCATGATTCGCCAATTTAGTAACTAGAGTAAAACCTTTTCCACAGAATTCACATTTCCAAAATTTGTTATCATAAATGTCTGGTTGTAAACAATTCACGTCATTTTTACATGATTTGCTATATTCTTTACACATTTCTATCTGATCCTTATTATTGCTTTTATGTTTAATTTTTGGACTTGAGTTCACGTTTTTATTTGAAGCTCCATGGTTTAATACATGTGATTTTAAATTATCTTTTGACGCGAAAACTTTTTTACAAATCTTGCATTCATAACTTTTTTCTTGATGAGTCAAAAGATGTTGTCTGAGGCTTCTTTCAGTGGACAATACTTTATTACAAATGGAACATGAAGTAAATTGTTTACCTGATTTCTGCTTAGGTATATCTTGATGTTGAGTATATATATTGTTGTGGCGTTTTAAACTATTTTTATTTGTGAACTTCTTGTCACAATTATTGCAGGAATAAGGTCTATAATTCATATGTGCATAAAGATGAGATTGCAGATAACGAGTTCTACTGAATTTAGCTTTACATACTCCACACTCGATACATTCCTTAAAAAAGTTCTTTAATTTAAATAATTCATGTGGAAGTTCTTTATCCATCTCTATGTGATTTTCACAATGGCTTAATAATTTTTCAATTGAATAAATAGTTTCTTTGCAAATTGTACACTCATATAATTGTTTATTCAAATTTTCATTTTTTGTGGGATTATGTGAATATCTAAATCCTGAAAAAGGTGCTGGCGTTGGGTCAAAAAGTGCAACCATTTTGTTGTGTAATAACTGAGAAATATAGTTTGTAGAATTAATTTGCTCCATCTTATGAAAACGTATAAAAGCATGCACTTTTGGCAAAAAATATCACTTAATGATATAAGCAGCTTTACAGATGGAGAGACTTGTAGAGTAAAGCTGGTAATAATGTAAATTATGTGGTGACGATTTTTCCAAGTTTTAAATAGTTTCAGTTTTAGAATTTACTATTTAATTGAACACCTGCAATTAAAAAAAATAATAACTGTTACTCAAAATATTCATTTCAATACATATAAACAATTTAAATTTAAATGTAATGAATGTTCTTCAGTTACATAACTGAAGGACAAAACGTTTTTAAAATTGAACAGGAATAAAAACAATGTTAATAATTATTTAGGTGGTCAAATTAATTAAATAAAAATAATAAGAATGGATGTAAATACAAAATAAACAAAAATTTGTATAGATTTTGTATTTTGGTTCAAAGAAAAGCAAATATGTCAAAGTATAGAATGTATTACCATTCTAAAATAAATATCATTATTTTTTATAGGAAATTGGAGATGCTTATGGAGGTATATATTTTAGGAGCCACTTAAAATAAGATTTTTCTATATTTTTTAACAATAATTTTTATGTAATTAACTTAAATTCAATATTTAAATAAAGTTAAAAATCATATTTGGAAACTTTTTATTGAAAGCAAAAGATACTTGTAGCATTTTCAAGCAAGCTATTTCGAAACGGCTAAGTACCATAAGTTCCATTAAAGCCAATTACACTGATAATTATACTTTTCAAGGTTAAGTTTATTTTTCAACACTATCACTTTTAATGTCCGGAAAATTCCTGGACAATTAACTACACGTTTATACTGGGCAGGTGAAAGCCACGATGCCGCTGATTTCGGTTGATACCAGGGTGACCACGAGGAGGTAATCAGTCGGACTCTCTACCCCTAGGTTTAATATTTTAACCTTCAATTTGTTGAAAACAAACATCTCTTAGGTTAAAATACGAAACTGGACAGCTGTCTATAACATCTATGTTTCAGAACCGCGGAACACAGTGGAACAGCCTGCTTGAAAATGCTTGAAAAATGCTAATGTAAGTGTTTATTCAAAAGTCACTGACTATTTGTATCTATTAATGATTTAATACAATTTATTTGTTTAAAATATTTTTTTCCTTACTTATGAAATGGAAAAAAATCTTTTAAATGAATCAATCAAAATCATTTGTTACCTGCTATTAGCCCATGTTTAAAATAAATATATATATGGATATGAAACATATATGTTTTGCGACTTCGAGAACGACCTCAAAATAGTTACTTACATAATACGTATCCATTTTGAAAATGGTTCCTGACCAACACGGTCCTAACCTAAGTGTTGTTAGTTTTAGATTTAAAAAAAAAAAAAAAAAAAAAAAAGATGGCGTGAAAACGTAGCTCCCTCAGCAAGAATTTTACACCAAAATTAAAATATTTCAACGCAATATAATTTTATATATGAATAATTTTTATTTATCAATTCGATTTAAAACTTTATCTTCTATTTCTTATATGTAATTGATTTTAATTACATCATTGTTAACCTCTTAATAAGTTTTAAGAAGATTAATTGAATTAATATATAATGAAAGGGAAAACAGTTTTATTAAAATTAAAAAAAGATATTAGAAATTAAATACACATTAACAGATATTCAAATCAATTTCAAGATCTAACGATATATGTTCTTTAAATGTTCATTAAACAAATATTACAAAAATAACGTTTTATACAATTTTAATTTAATTTTAAATTTACCTTTAAAAAAATCTAAGCTCCATATATTTCCTGTGTTGTACTGGCTGTGACGAAATTCAATTATGATCCTTTTTCAATCTGCAAAACTTCTGTTTGCCAACCACGAAAACAACACGTGTTATAAACAACAAAAATATTCGTACGTACTATTTCGAAAATTACTTCTCAGTTCACCTTCTGCGACTGCACTATAAAATGACGTTTGGCTAGCCATCGCTAATATATCTTGAGTTATAAATTAAGTAGAAACAGAGGAGAGGGTATTTTCGTTGTCACCTGACCTTTTGCGCTTGCGCATTGGATTCAAAAGCCAAGTTCGAAATTTGATTGGTAGCATTTTGCATCTTTTTCTGGTTTATCAGAAAACATAAATTGTAATATTATATAATATATAATAAAATAATTTTAATAAGTCCAAAGATGCACAATACTGCTAGTTATTTTTGAAACCTAAATAGTGTATTTAGCCCATTCCCGTTGATTCCTCGCGATTCCTTATTAAAATGAAAATTATTAATGTGTGTGTGCGGCCAATGGTATCGCGGAGAGGTGACGTGACTGACGAGCTTATCCAATCCACATATAGTCGCTACTGACTATCTAACGACTATTGGTGCGAGATGAGTAACGAGTATGTATTCTTAATAGTGCGTCAGTGTTTTGACCGCCATGACATCACGGGAATAGGTTAAGTTCAAACAACTCACTTAGTTAAAAAGAATACACATATATGAATAAAATTGTCTGTCCTTTTTTAACGGAATGAAGTGTTTGATCTTACATACGTCATAAGTTTTGTTTCAATGGGTGCTTCCGGAATGTCACTTCCAGTGCAGATTCTGTACTGTAAACGAGTTTTTATAGGAATATTTTAGTTACCAATAGTAATCAACAGTAACATATGATGGGTTTTTAAATTTTTGGCGTATTCGGAAAATGACATTATAATATTTTGTGAGAATTTGTCTCTTATCTTTTTCATTTAATGATAACTTGAAAGAGAGCAATGAAACATCAATAATATTTTCTGAAAATCATTTCCGAATACGCCATTTGATTATTAAGGTGATGCAGTAAGTGTGCTGCCACGGAGTTAGTGTTTTTGTAATTATTATTCTGTAAATGCTGATTTGATGCTTGCAATTGATTCAGCATATTTTTTAGACATGGGAAAATTGTATTCAATTAAAAAGTCTGAATTTTTAAA
>JABFPN010004484.1:0-15061 GCA_022817305.1 Leptoteleia sp. ZL-2020
TAATATGATGTTAATTTTTAAAATTGAATTCGAGCCATTTTGAATTTTCAAGAAAATCCCACGAGTTGGAAAACATTTTGCCGGACGTTCGAGCGCAAGTCTTGTTCTTCGATCCGGGCATTCAATTATGGCTCAGAGACCTGGCTTTCACAACTCGAAGACAAAAAGACATTTCCAATATATACAGCCGGAAAAATAATTTGATCTTCGCGAATAAAATGATTATTCCATCAAGGAGACAGTAAAAAAAAAAAGCAGCGCAGTTTCTACAATTTAATAATTTATTTACAATGAAGCGCAGTTGTTTGTAAACTGCACATTTTACTTTGCCTTTTCAATTACATAGCATTATTTTTCAGTTAATTATATGTATAATTAAAAATGCTTTTATTCCCTTTGATAATAAAATACAATGGTAGTATCGGGTTAATTATTAAATAATCAATTTAATTTTGTACATGTTTGTACGTACAAATGCAATAGATAGGCGTTGATATTAATTTTAAATATAAAACATATTTATGCGAAATAAAACTTTTAAATAGTCATTAAAGTGAGAAAATCTTATTGATTTCCTCTTATCATACGACCGTTTCATTTTACGGCCACCTACATATGTTGTGGTTAGGTAGATTAACATAAAGTTGAATCAAATTGTGTAAAAATTACAGATTAAAGCACGTTTTGCACAATTTAAATAAATCTACACTGAGAATAACATTATAATACATTTTATCGGACTTTTTGATAAATGATTTATATTGAACCAACTTGATTTTAATTTATCGAAATTAGATAAATAAATATCAAACAGTTTGATATTATTTTCTATTGATATTGTGGTTAAATGTTTGGTATACATTACCTATTATACAGAATTATTTATCTAAAATATAAGAGATTTTTTTAAGGTAAAGCGTTGAATAATTGTTACCGAAAATGTCGGTAAAAATCGTCTCACTTGAATCAGTTTATTGCAGACGACCCTTTAACTCGTAGGCCGGCATATATTGTCATCATATCAAGTATTCAGTAGCGTTTGTGTGGACATAATAGGCACGTTCCGTGAATACCCAACTATTAAAGTGTAATTAAAATATGTCACACACTGATAAAATAAAACAAACGGAAATTCCGTTTAAAATCCGTCAACGTGTCGTAAGTTAATAATCGAACAATATATTCCGATAAATGCTTTTTTTCCCACTTCTTATACTACTTCTTTTTCACATATGACATCGGTTTTTATTGAACTAATTACGGTATGAGTCCCGTTACTTATTACATCTATTGTTACCGAACTGATTGTGAAATAAATCTGATTTTCCATTCTGTCAAGTCTTGCATTCGAGCTAAAGTTTAACAAAGAACAATATTGTTCCAGGAGGTAGGGTAGCTCAGAGGTAAAGCGCGTGACTGGTAACTAAGGTAACGGGTTCGATTCTTCAATAACGATTTTTTTCTAATATTTACTTTTCAATTTTTCTTTCGCAAAGTTTACTTCGTTATATTTTAAGAAATCTTATAAATGAGCACATATCCCCGGGTTATTATAAAATGTGGACTAGGAAGTACTAATAAATTTCTCTCAGTGTAGATTATAACTTGGATAACGCGTACAAACTAGCTTATTTCTGGATTAGATTAATTTATAAATGTTTGTAATATTTGAAAATGTTCTGCTTATTGAACCTTATCAGAATCATGTAATGTAATAACTTCTATTAGGAATTACCGTAACAAGTATCGGCTTAAAAGAAAGAATTAGAGTTCGTAACAAATCTGATACGAAAGATAGACTTAATCCTCCGGACTACATTGAGCTCGTATGCCTCGGATGACTCTTATCAACCGCAGATATCTAGACCTATGTCGAACTTAGTTTATTGTGATAATGTCAGGCATCGTTGGAGGAAAGCTTAAATTTTGTTGCGTACACGAGTGTCGAATTCATTACGAGATTGACATCAAGCACTAAATTTTATTAAGAATAATTAGAAGATTAAAGTAGAAGTAGAACATTCATTATTTCATGATCATTATTTTACGATGAAATTTAAATGGTAATCTTGCCGAATTCGGTACGTGATTCTTGACAAGTCGTATTTTGAAGGATTATCAACGAATTTTAATTTTTAATCTAAACAGAATTATTTATGTCACGCTTAGACCTGATGGTATATATGTATACAGCATATTATGCAACAAGTGGCACAAAATAGTTACCTTCAGTTTGTGATATCACATTTGCACTACTTGACAATTGTCTGCCTTTGTGTCATATTTATTTATTTTCTTTTAGTGTCTTTTAAATTGAGAATAATAATGGAAATTAAGTTAATAATATGATTTACAATAATTAAATTCCCTAAATTATAAAATATAATAAATACCGAGAAATTCATGAAAATGGAAATTTTAATTTGTATTTTGTTACAATTTAACATGTTTATATGTTTTACATTACATTTTTAATTTTTTATATATTATAATATTATATTTTTAACGTAATATTATAAATATTACACTATGTTACATTATAAAAATACAACTTAATAATAATAATACAGTTTATGTGTTACAATTTAAATTATACAACACATAATAAAAGCATATGACCTTTTACTTTGTAAACATTGCGAATTAAAGTGATATATTAATATATTAAATAACAGCTCCTCGTTATGGCAAGAAAAGCATTAAAAGGACGTAAAGATGTTTTTATGAAGAATCATATTGAGAGATGCAACGACATAATAGACACTTTGCAGCATTATATTATAAATAATAAATATCAAATACATTTGGAGTATTTTATGTTATAATATTAGTGGACAGAAATTTAGTTGTCATTATTAACCGAAATTAAACAGCGAAATGATTAAAAATACTGAAAATAGTATATCTTTCATTAAAGTTTGAAGTAGAATTTCATTTAGAACACGTCAAGAATATTACTTTTTAGCATTATGTTCTATATTAGTAATATATATATACATAAAAGATTGCAATTCTATTTCTGCTTAACCGCAAATATTGCAGTCATTTTTCTTTCTCAAATAAATATTTATATTCCAGATATTTAAACTTTAATATTTAACATTTTATGCGAAATATTATCTTTTCTTCTTTTCAGAAAATATAAAATTAAAAAACAATTAATTCTTTTGCATTCAGAAGTGTACCCAGGTGTACAATTAGACCTTAGGGTAGCTGGACCCTGACTTTTCTTCTGCTAAGCAAGCATGGAAAATTGAACTTACTGTGCTCGTATAATATAAAAATATTTATTTATAATTTCATTGCAATATTTTATTTACTTAAAAAAGTACACATTAGTAGTACTTTTTGGGTTCAAATGTGTTTTATTTTTAATATAAATACTAATTTGTATTTACTTCATTTACCACATAATGCTTTTAGCATAGAAACCACTGTTTTGAACCGAGTTAAGTGTAGAATAATGAATCGCAATAAAAGTTTCACGGCATGGCCAAAATTTCCCTGCTACATTTATTTAATAGCAAGCATTGCTTTCTATTTATGTTTATGCGATAAGTATGAATAACCTTTTTTTCTTATAATGCACGACAATCGATTTAATTATTAATTAATTTTGAAAATTAATAATGTCAGAAATTACGGGAGAAGCCAGTCAACTAATCAATTGAAATTGCAACAGGTAATACTGACGTGCGTACCGTTCACATCAATTATCTACACCATTGAATCCTGGCATTGGGGCCTCGTACTATGCAAAGTATCGGAATATGCAAAAGATATATCAATTGGTGTCTCAGTTTTCACCCTCACAGCTTTGTCAGCGGAAAGGTAGCATTAATTAACGGTATAATTCAAAATATTACATATAAGGCACGCATTTAACTGCACAATGACTGATAACATTAATCATCGTACACTTATCCATTATATTTATTCTAAGACCATTTTCTGCGTTTCCTTTTCCGTTAAAATATTTCCCGCGTTTTCTTTTCTTATTACGTCGCGCGTCTCATAACTCATTTTTACACATATTTATATTTAATTAAATACCAAGTAGTCGAAAGTAGAAAATTCATTCGTTATCACATATGGAGAACTCGGTGTGATAATGAACATGGTATTTGCGCTTTTTAATTATTTCAAAGTGTCGAAAATTATGATTCAAGAGAGATACGTGTGAAGCTTCTAAACGTATGATATATGATATAAATAATATATTATATAATGATATATAAAAATTGTATAATTCTGCATACTCCAATTTTTCTTTCAACTGATTACTTTCTTCAGTGTTTTTTTATCTCTATGAGGAAAGGAGCACAATGATTGGTTCGCGGATGATTACGAATATTTTAAATATCTTATAATAATATAATTATAAAATAATCTACATGCCTTTTGATAATATGACTTTCATATATAATTAAAATATTTAATTAATTGAACACAGTTAATGTCGAGCAATCACAGTTATATGTTTTCTTAGATCGTACTAATAATAAGTTTAAAGTTAAAAGACGTTTCGGTAATTTTAAATAAAACGATTGATCAGTGCGGGAGTGTCTAGTGCAGAAGTGACCAGTGATCAGGATTGACCTAGGCGCCGTGAAATTTTGTTGTGAGTAATTAATTGCAAGAAAGTACGCTGGAAGAAAAAGGAGAAGATAAATTGATTGATATATTTATAGACGCGTGGACTTACGTGCGTTTAATGGTTGTCTTTATTGGTAAGGAATAGACTAAAATTTTAATTTATTGAACAATCGAAAATTTTACCCATTCGCACTTTTAATCGATCATTATATTGTAAATATAACAGGACACAAAAAGCAATATATTTAATATCAATTTTAGCATTGTAAATACTATTATTAATAGTATATATGATAAATTTTACACACTTTGGACGTTTAGTTTTAAATAAATAATAACATAGTTTTATTTAACAATGTCAAAAATTGTATACAAATTGTTCTGAATGTGTGCATTGAAAAAAAGGATTCATTTCAGTTAATCAAACTAAATCAATAAATATTACAATTTAAATTGTAGTATTTTGAACTATATTTAATTATATTCATTAAATGGACTTAAGGAAGTCCAATTATTCTAATATTTTAATATTAAAAATTTCCTTTTCTCAGTGCGCACAATCTACAACCGTACACAATTTGCACTGCGCAAACATTAACATTGATCCGTTAATGTGTGTTCTTGCATGTAAAAAATTTTTACAGCCTATCGTTCGGCATAAGTAGTTAAAATTGTTGACGAAGGTCTTTGCGTTGAAATTGCAGATATTTTGCTATTGTAAACCCCATTCGTCGCCACGTGGCCGGACTGAGCGCCAAGCCGTTAACAGTTTTGATAGCGGTCTCAATTTGGATGCTTGCGTGTTTTCTGGGATTGCCCGCAGTTATCTTTTCCCATGTGCCTACGCAAATCATTTCGTCCAAGAAAAATCTCACCATCGAAGTCTGCAGTCCATACCCAGAACAATTTGGTACGTGTTATTTGTATATTACAAATTACAATTTAATCCAAGTTCATGATTTGACTTTAACAAGTAAAATTAATAATCATTTCAATATTCTATAAGCCACATAGTCGTGGCATAAAAAAGTTCCATAAAAAGTATCGACCGCCGTGAAACAAGATAAACTTCTTTTTCTTTTTTTTTCTTCTTTTTTTTTTGCTTCTGAACTTCAAAGATTACGGGTTGAATTAAATTATTCTTGCTTTGCGTATAAAGGTAAAACTTACACGAAAGGAATGGTGATTTTCAAGTTTTTAATTTATTACGCGATACCACTGTGTATTATCGGAGGATTTTACCTGGGGATGGCACATCATTTGAAGATCTCGACGAAAAATATGCCAGGACAAGCCCACGGAGCGTCTCATTATCGCGAACAAATACGCGCGCGAAAAAAGGTTGGTTCTTGTTTGATCATTTGGAATTAATTAATTTGTTCTTCGAGAAGTGGGATTGATATCAATGAAAAGTTTGGTACTTTTTAAATCAGTTTATTTTTACTTGAATAATGGTTCTCGAAACGTGTATATATGTGTATGTGTGGTGTTGTTTTATTTTAGATTTTCATTGTGTATAATTTAAAAATTCATAAAGGAATTATGAAGTATTTTATGAAATTTTTAATTAAACATTGTTTACTAAAAGCAAGATAGTTATTATCAGCAAATATGTTTATTGTGTGAAAATATATTATTATTTTGATAAAGGATAAGATGAATAACGATAGGAACTGGTGTTCATAAAAATATGTTTGTTATTCTTTATGATCATTACTTCGACAGTTTTTGTTCTAAAATTTTTACAGTAAATAATATATTTTTAAATTGAAACATTTTTTAAATTTTCTAGAGAAATTTAATTATTATTATTTTTAAAATTTATATGTTATACGAAATATCTAATTGTACATGCGAAGGAAAATTGATTTAAACAAATTAACTGTTTAGAATTTTGAATGGTTAAAAGCTGGCTTTTTTCAAGAAAAAGTAGAGAGCATTTCTTCTGATTCTTTTAACAATGTTCAAGACCAAATTGTCTCTCTTTTTGTTTTATTATATGATCATTCTATCCTACTTTACCGTGAGGAGGAACATCGTTAGAGAGTTGAAAAAGATATTTATTTTCCTGAGTTGAAAACGTTAGTTTCCAAACCAAATATCAAGGTAGCGCAAATAATTAATTCTTCACTCAGTTGAGTCTTTTAATGAGTATAGTAATTTGTGTATTAAACACAAATTTTTCCGCTTTCTTTCTGAAAAAAAAAACAATTCTTTCAAGTATATTAAATTAAGATTTATTTTATTTACACGGAGAAAATTTTTAATTGAAAATCACTGCAGTTTACAGCATACTCCATGAAATAAAAATTATATAGATTCCATATATGTACCATATTATTATTTATTTTATTTTAACCTTCATTAAAATTCAATTTTTTTATAAAGGTTAAAAATAATTACATTTATAAACTTGTTAATATTAACTGATTATTAATTTAAAATATCTTATTATAAAATCATTTCATTGTACCTTGCTTTTCTATTAGAAAAATTACTTTCATTGATACGTATAATTTTAAACATTTTTGTGCGGTTTACTCCAAGAAATACATCCTACGTGAGATAAAGAAAATTCTGCACGTGAACCAATAGTTATTTTATCCCAATTGATTTATAGACATTACATTTGAGACATTAAATCTTATTTCAAATTTCCTGAATACTTTTGCAAGCACATCATTTTAATTGACAAACTAATATTGAAATTTCTTCTTACAATAAGACGAAAATTCTGCTGTACAATTGACATGTAAATTTACATTTATTTTTCACATATTTCTTAAAATTTTAATTGATGTAAAATGCTTTTTTCCCAATCGAATATTCACGCTGTAATTTAGATATGAATTTCATAAATGTAATAATAAAGCATTTATGTATTAATTTCCATAATATTAATATGTTTAATTTAAAAAGTATTTCGATCAATTTATTCGATCAATTAGTTAAACTCTATTAATAAATGTTACATATATAATATTGTATTTAAAGTTTATGAATTTTGTTCTACCTAAAATTTATTTACTTAAAACTATTATTGGTCAATATGCACATATAAATGCAGAGAATACATTAACTAAATAAGTGCATTAAATATATCTGCATTTATGCGAGTTTCATTTGAACATAAAATTGCACTATGAATACAATAATTTTAAATTAATTTTAATAACGAGTCTCGGTGAAGTATGCATCCCACAAATTGTTATAATTCTCATTGTTACAATATCGCAGATTGAAAATGCAAACTATTTGAATAAGTATTTCATTACATTTGTAATAAATGGATTTAAATAAATTATTGAGATATGTTAAAAAATTATTTTTGTTGAAATTAAGGAAAAAAACTTTTTATTATATTCATGTAAGGGAGAATTATTCAATAAACCTACTTTGTTGAAGGGACAGCTTTATATTGAAAAAAAGATTTGCATATTTAGTTACAATTTATATATGGAAAAGTAAATTGCAAAACAAAAATGGAAATATTTTCTGTACACCGAGAGAAATTGATTAATAGTTGTTAATATTTTTTATAATAATTCAGTGATATACATTTATAGTATTCCATATAATATACTATTAATAAATTTCTCTCAATGTACTAAAAAATAAAACTTAAAATCAGCTACAAATTTATATCTAAATAAACAATATTAGGCATATAACTATCAACAATACACGACAAATTTTTGCACATCAAGTCGCAAATAGAATTCAAAACTGATTAATTAGGATTTAAGGATGATTAAACGAATGTGAAAATTGGTCCGCAGGTTGGAAAGATGGTGATATCCTTCATCGTAATCTTTTTCGTATGTTTCTCGCCGTATCAAGCGTTTATGCTTTGGTTTCACTTTTATCCGCAAGCCGAGGACGTTTATAATGCATTTTGGCACGCTTTTCGTATCGTCGGATTTTGTTTGTGTTTTATCAACAGCTGCGTCAATCCGATCGCGCTGTACTTTATCAATGGAACATTCCGTAAAAGGTGACGTAAATAATCAATAGTAAATCTAATATAAGCTTTTTGTTTTCTTTAATGCCCGATGTCTGAAATTCGATGGTACGATGCTATCGGGAGCAAAACAGTTTCCTTTTTTTATGCAAACGAATGACTAAAAGGTATTTATCATGATGCAGATTCAACGAGTATCTTTGCTACTGCAAGTCAACAACGTTGCAACGAGAGGACACGGAAGGTCGGCCGTCAAGAAGAAGAGGAGAACCGAGTATTTGTAATGAAACGAGTTTCAATTCGACGTATCGAAGGTACACTCAAGAACTGAACTCGATTACTCTTCTGAATGTAGGAACAGAGGGTAAACCCATTTGAAGGGGATTATTCTATTACCCGGATTTCACGTTTCTTCTCTCAGATATCACGATTGTCTTTGAGTAAAGGATACGTTTGTAAAAATGTGTCAAGTTACAAATCGCAACTTGAATAAAAGAATAGACGTTTTACAGGTAATGTTACGCAATCGTCGTACTCAGTTTTTAATGTGTTTCTTGTAAAATCAACACAAACGAGTGGAAAGTGTTCAAATATCACCTGCATTGATTAACTTTTTTTTTTATGTAACGAGAAGTAAATAGAGTAATGTCCGACTATTAACTTTTAGGTAGTAAAGGTTTTACTGCAACACTTCAAAGAATATAATGTAATTGTAAAAATTATCACTTCTCTCTTAGTGTATACTTGGCTATACTGTATGATGTAGAGAAAAGATCCAATAATAATTATTAAAAATTGAAGTAAAGTGGACTTATAAATATATAAAGAAAAATTACTATCTTAAGTTATTTGTATTTGTCAATATGATGATACTTTTTACTGACTTAAGATAGTAATTTGTTGAATTTTTCAAGTATACGTCCACTTTATTAACAATGTTGATAATTTTTATTAGATCTTTTCTCTTCGTGCAGAATTAAAGTGTAGTCACTCGAATGAAGATTTTTTTTAAAGAAATTCTATCTTTTTGAATTTAAAAAAGAATTGGCAATTTTAATTAACAGTACTTAAAGTTTTATTATAAATGTATGAACAATAGTGTAAATAGTACAGTTTAAATTAATTTCAGAACGCTCTTTTTATTTTTTATGATATAGATTTCACTTCTATTGAGTGATGTATATTTATTTTAATATTAGTTTATATATTAGTTTCTACATCTTACCTCACAATTTATAACACATAAAATAAATTTCAATAAGGTTCTTAGTAAGAACAGATCTCGAAGAATAACTTAATTTATTAATTTAGTTAAAATATTGTTTAATAAAATATCATTTTAGTTAAAAACTTATTATATTTAAGTAAGTTTTTTCTAATAGGTCTTTTTGTCCTTTCACTATACGTAAATCTATGAAGCCAAATAGTTGCAAATGGCAGCAGTTTATTGATAGCATAAACAAATTAATTTTTACCCATTTTACGATAGTCTTGATGGAACAACAAATTTTGTAATCATTTTAACGTTTATATAACATTTTACACTTGCCAATTTATATATTATTATCATATTTTAATAATTTCTTGTTCTGATAGATTAACTAATGTTAATATTAGTAAAAATCTTGACAAATTTCTTGAATAAATCGACATACTTTATCATCTTCGTTAAATTTATCCTTGCAAGCTCCGAAGGCTAAGTTATATGGAATGTATCATATTTTCAGTGCGCCCATTTGCAAGTACTCTGTGATACTGTTTGATATAACTGGGTGAACTAACGTTTATAATAGGAATGATTTATTTTAACTTTATTACATTACTATAGTGTAATAATAAAATTGTCCAAAGATTTAGTTTGCAAAAATAAAATGCGAACATTTATATAGTATTAAATGTAAATATTTATCTTTCCCTGCAATCGTTAAAGCATTTTATATGAAATGCTGCAGAAGATGGCGTTCGTTACGATAAAACATACGGTATCCTATATTTACTTTTACATTAAAGTTATTTAAGAAATATTGATTTATAAGAGCAAACATGATGAGACATTTCCCCCCGAATAGGTTATATCGCGTAAGTGCATTTCAAGGTAAAATGAAATGTATGATTTTTGTCGATGGTATAAAATACCTGTTATCTCATAGACAACATTTACTTAAACATCACGAGTGCACCGCGTCCTCATGAGGATTACATTTTTAAAGCCACCTTATGATTTACTATCAGAAAAACAGTTTCCTGATAAATTGCCACTTCAGTTTAAAACTATTTTCCAGTAAAGTGATATTTAACCACTTTCCTTCGGATTAAATGAAAAGTTTATATTAGTTTGCAACAAATTATAACCGCAAAAACTTTATAATGCGAGAAAACTTGATACATTTTTAACATTATTTTCTCATGCATTACATTATTTCCATTGTTATACAACTTGTGCATACAGTTTTTTAGTTAAATTATAAATTTATAATATATAAAATAATTGCACATAGTAAATTACAATGTATAATAGGATATATTAGCTGTATGTATAATTTATTTTTACAGTCATTTGTGTCAAAACACATGTGGAAAATAAATTATGGAAAATGTTACTGTACCTCCTGAGATTGCAAAGATATCGTCTAAGATAGCCATAAAGTAAGCATTAAAATTACATAAAAAAATTTATTCTATATAGTACAATAAAAATTATTATATGAGGTAGAATATATCATTATTTAAAGTAATAATTGGTACATCATAAGATGAATGTCACTATAAGGAAATTTAGTGGCTATCTTATGTGATATCCTTGCAATCCTAGAAGATTAAAATTAAATTTATCTGATATATTTATTTTTATCCTGAAACAATTATCCTGAGCTCAATAAATTGTTGTGGAAAACCTACTATAATTTAAGTCAGTAATTTAATACGACAAAAAATAGAATTAAAATAAGTTACAATTTAATCATAATAGACAGGACTGTTCTTTTTACGACATAAAAGAGCGATTTAAAAATGTTAAACCGTGGAAAAAATGATTTCAATTCACGAACAATTAATACTATGAAAAAAACAATGAATTGTTTTCAGTTATATGAATTGAGAGCTTGTACAATTTTATAAAATTATCCTTTAATTCTTCATGTTTTTATTTTTATATATTTGATAATTTGTCATTTTAATACTATGAAAATTCTATATAAAAAAATTGATGCATTAATGTCACCCACTTACGCAACGCACAAATTTATTGACTTATCAAGATAATTTTTTCAGGGTATTACATCAATTTCGGTATCGTTATTTCTCGTGATTTTGTCAATATTTGAAAATAAAAGTAATGGAGCTTGGTTGAGATTGACGTTAAGATTTTATTTCATAAAAATAATCGAACGGTAATTGGCCATTTGTATATAATTTCTTGAAGAAATCCACTTGATAACAAATCGTAACATAAATCAAAAGTTACAGTATTGATATTTACTTTTCATGTCACAACTGTTCAATTAATTAATTCTTTAAACAAGCATACGCAAACCATATTAATATATTTAGTATTCATCAAATTTAAGCTGCCTGTGATACGTATATTTTGACGCGACTTAACAGGTCCTTGTGAAGTCGCTGAAGTTAAGCCGAAGTGGATGGACAAAATACTTGGATGGTTGACAGCAATATTACCCATTTGGCCCGTTTTTATGTGACGAAAGTAGGTAGACTGTGGTGAACTAATTTCATCAATTTTCGGATTAAGTCACATTTCACGAAAGCTGCGATTTTCCGAGTATTATTTCTTTTCACTTTTTCCGTCGTCCCCAACACAGGTAAATATTATGATTATGCTTTATTATGCCATGCACGCAGATAACTATTAACAAAAATGCAAAAAAAAAATGCCGAAGAATTGTGCACACGCCTGAATTTAATTTAACACCAGCCTGTCAGAGAAACATGCAAATGCGATAAGAAAAGTTTTTTGCTAGTAAACATACCGCAAATAAATTTAATTTAATTCACTACTGTAATTAAAAACGATAAAGTATTTTTACACGGATATTACAATTATGTTTCTGATTTCATCTTGCGTGTACTTGTAATAATCTTAAAACTGTTGCATGTAATTTATATATTAAAACGCAAATTTGGATATTGCAAAAGGCTAGCAACGTTTCTTTTAATTATCATCGTTAAGTTCATAATTTCAAAATGCACTTCTGAGCACCATTTTATCCTCAGAAATATAAAATTTGATTGATGTTTAAACGAGGTTCCATATGGCTACGAAGAATTTATTACCCTTACAATACGTCATCCATATCGCAACAAAAGTTATCTTCATCTTTACTAACTTCACTAACGTACTACAGTGCACAGCCTTGTCTGACCAATGTCGACCAGTTATACACAGCTGTTTATGTTTAGCGGTGATGAAGGAATTCATAATCTTTTATATTAAGTTATTTTACTTCTTAAAAAATCCACGTAGACCATTAAAAACTATCAAAGCAGTAATTAAAATTAATTTAAAATGAATTAATAAAATAAATTTTAGGAAAATAATTAAATTAGGTTGAATACATTAATTAAAGCAATTAAAAAAATAAGTTTTAATTCATTATTATTATACATAAACAGAATTTTTTTTATATTTTTACAGTACGCTTAAAGTGTATTTTCACAAATTGTGAAAAATAGAAACATTAGGTTTGCATTCAATATGAGAAACTGATGCCAAAGAACTTTCTATTACCATAATATTAAATTTAGTTACAAAATATTCTCTGAACTTATATTATATTTTGAAGCCAATTTTAAGAATATATAACTACTGTATGAAAAATTACATTTTGATTACTTCGCTTGAAGGTATAATAATTTTCAAAGATTTATCATAGTATTTCGTACTGTAATTTTCGACATTAGAAAAGGCACAACATCATTTCATTTCACTTACTATAACCGTAGAACTTCATTTGCATTGATTTTGTAATTTTTCCAACGCTCCACACTATAACACAAGACATTACGGGAGTGACTTATGAAAAGAAATATGTTGGAGCAAATTACAAAAATTATGAATAAAATGGGGGGAAATATTCTATTTTTTGGGAATAAAACCTACTTTATTATTTATTTTAATCCAAATTTTGTTAATATTGTTAGAAGGAACAACAATAAATCACTAACGTCTGGATTAAATAGAACAATAAATAATAAATTGTAGTAATTTTAAAGATATGTACTATTAATATATTGAACATCATTAAATGCATCATTAAGCCATACAATATATAATGGAATTTAATTATTTACTCGTGAAATGTTGAATTCATCAAAAATAATTGAAGAAAATTTAATTAACAAAAATATAACGTGCAATTGAAAACATCTTTTCAGTCAAAGCAATCGCTCAGAAACATTATTTGATATTTAAGAATGGATTGATTTAATTTATAATAAGTTTTAATTCTACTTTTATAATAATTTCTATATGTATATATTTAAATAACGCGTGGTTAACATCCCTTCAATTTGTTAACGAAGCATATCTCTAACAAGCCCCATTTACTTTTACATTTTAATTGTTAAATTTTGACAAATTATAATTGAGATTTATTGTATACCACTCTATGTGTAAACTGTAAATATTGTACATTGTATATCATATACTGTATAATGAAAGAAGTGATTATTAAAGGTTGTTTCCGGTTTTAAAATATGTTACAAGAAGAAAGGCATGCAAATATATATATGTAAACCGTATGCCAGGCGTTACAGTGATATATTCACTGAGTGAATATATTAGCGGGTAAATTTGTTTGCGGTTATGAAATTTAGTAGCAATGAAAACCACTAATTAAAATAACAATGAGATTTTTTTAATTATTACCCCGAGACTTCATTTTTCAAGTGAATATTAAAACTATACTATAAATTTTAAATTAAAATAAAAGTATAATCATTCGTAAATATCTAAAATGACCTTTTCAGTAAAACGTTGCATTTTTATTGATGAAATCATGTTTTATTTATTCTGAATTTCATGACTACTGAAATGTTTTCTTGTATAGTTTTTTAAGCACTTATTCATACAAGAACATTTTCATGTTTAACATTAATCGTGCTTTGCATTTATTCTTATAACTGTTTTGAAACTGGATTCAATCTTTAAGCTTATAATAATTATTAAATGATAAATAATACATTGGTAAATAAGTTAATGTGATCTATAATTACGAAACAAATAGTTGCGAATTTAAATTTATACTTCAGATTGAAACAAACAAAGATTTAAATAACAACAACATATTGTTAAGATAATCTATTATCATATTTAAGATTGTTACAAACAAATAGAATAATGAGAACATGTAAATATGCGTTATTAATAAACGATTTCATTATAACATTTTAGTATATGTCTAATAATGATAATTATATGATATGTAACAATAAAATTAAAAATGCTACCACTGTGATCTGTACAATATCAATTAATTCGTCAAAAAA
>JABFPN010004485.1:0-15060 GCA_022817305.1 Leptoteleia sp. ZL-2020
CTTGATTGCAGACGTTTGTGGACTTTTGCAGACAATAAATTTCCACAAGGGATATATGCGAAAATTCGCATATATTTAGAAAATTCTTGCGGTGTCCGAAAAACTCTGCTACTGTCTGAGAAAATATCAAAATTGAGACTGCTGACTTTTGCAGACATTTTTGCTGACATTTGTAGACTGTTTGGAGAAACTTTCAGACATTTGCGGACTTGATTGCAGACTTTTGCGGACTTTTACAGACAATAAATTTCCACAAGGGATGTAATCGTAAATTAGGGCATTGTTATCATAAAGTATAGTAATTTTAATATACTTTTTTCTCAGTGTAGTACTATAAATGAAAAAAAGTTATTTCAATGTATCACTTATGGTTTTGTTTATTTTTATTTGATAACCTACACTGAGAAAAGAATATAGCAATGTCAAATATACACTGAGAGAAAAATTAGTTAAAATGTTGTAAATAAATTTGAACAAATTATTATATGTTGTAGTGCAACTGGGATATACTTAGTTTAACTGAAGAATGTAGCTTATAAGCAGATGAAATACAATAATGTCAAGAAAATACAAACTAATGTATTATGAGGTATATATTTTCATATATTTTGAAATATCTATAACGTAAATATTTATAAATATGAGTTATCTATACAGTATTTCGAATGTCCATCAATTATTAATGTAATTAAGCTAACGAAATTCTTACAATGAAATGTAGTAAAATCATTTATTGAATGTAAGAGTTCTTAAGTTCGTTTGTTTTAGAAGTAAAGAAAAAGTGTACGAATATTTTTTATTTATAATTATATGTAGTATACAATTACTGTCATAATATTTTTAATAAATGTTCATATTTATTAATGAAAACGCAAAATAAAAAATATTATTTTTTGTGTATCTCTTAAATTTTAATAATAAAAGAAAACTAACTACTTCTATTTCCCACCGTTTCTACTTTTTTCTAATGCATTTTGTTACGAGTCTCTTATTTCTTTTCTCTACAATTATCACAAGTGGTAGTAGTGTAAGTATATACATATATAAACAACATATATCCTTATTACAATATTTATATACGCCTAAATTTATTAATATTAGACACATACACACGCAAACTTAAGGTTTAAACATGATTCCGACGCATCGCTTATATTTCATGCAGTTGAGTGGTCTTATATAGTACTATGACTTTTGTCAACAGCACTTGTGAGAATATTTGTTCATCTATCGGCAGGTAAAAATAAAAGCGCGAAAATTTGAAATCTTTAAATATTTATTTGTGTACACACGTACTATTATTATTTAAAAACCAAGAAAATGTAATAAGTACAATTATTAAATTACATGAGAAATTACATGAGAATATTTTCTTTATATTCAAAGTAATAATAATATATACTCTTCAATTTGTTCTTACTACTTGTTAAAATCTATTATACTTATATTTCAATATTATTCATATTTACATGTTGATATCTGAAAAAGTTCTTCATGTATCCTTCAACTGAAACTGAAAATGTTTAAGTAACAAGAAAAAGATATAATAAAATTAAATGTTTAAAGTAACAACATATATTGACTGAATCATAAACTGAATACAAATAAATTAACCATATACAGTTTAAACCATAATTTATTAACATAATAAAAACCATTCTGCAATCTATTAATATTTGATGTCGTATTACGGTTTTACGAAATAAAATATATAACATACAAAAATTAATTTTATTATTATATTTAGAGAAATATTGTACAAAAATATTATAAATTATCCATCTCCGGCCACTGAAATGCACAATAGGTATAGCAAGATTGTACAAATAAGGAAAAAGTAAATAAGAAATTATATGTAGTAATTTGTTTAATAAAATTTTTCTCCGTATACGCATAGTTTTTCTCCGTGAAGACTATACAATTTTAGTTCCAGTTACCCAATTTTTAGTTAAAATAACCATAATATGGTTAATTCAACCAGAATTACAGAAATCACGAAAATTAACCATGCGACTTTTTTCTGAGTGTAGAAGGACGATTGGTACATTTTTGTACCATATGATAATTTACATTTTTATCATAATAGAAATGTACCATAATGTTTATCAATATATTGTTACGATGCCACAACCAACGGTCGCGAGCATCATTCACACCTCTTGAATAGTGAGTCAGCCAGATGAACCGATATGGCCTAATAAATATATGCAGACTTTGATTTTCTTTGCACGCACTTCCCCATGTGGAAGCACTTAAACGCAAGAAAAGCAAAAGATAACGTAATATACCGTGATTTAATTTGTAATTCGCAGTAAAGGAAAAGATTGCTCCAATTTATTAAGAAAGAGCCAATTGATAAAAAATAAATTTATGAGATTTTATTTTTGCGAAGGGAAACAATATTTCATATGTTTCCAGGGAAAACCCATATACGACTTTTCAGAGTAAAGTAATAAGAAACTTTTTTACTTTAGAACAATGAGGGTCTTAGGTATAAATACGACCCCTAAAAATGAAGCTAATCAGTTCTTCGACAACTCCGGACAGAGCCGTGTCTCTGTATAACATCCGTTTAACATCAACTCCGGGCAGAGCCGTATCTCTGCGTTCAAGGTCTATTCGCGCTTATTAGTTATAAATGTTGTTCTCGCGATCGTTTTCATCTTCGAAGTCAAGTCAAGTCCAGTCCAGTCTTCGAAGTCAAGTCCAGTTCCAGACAAGTCACCATTGAATCGACTAAGCAGAGTACCAGAAGTCTGCACATCAAGCGTCTGCGTTTAAAAGTAAGATTTATATTTGTATTCCCATTCCTTTTGATCCTATTCCTTTCTGGTGTCACATGTTGTAGAGGGTTGGAGTAGAAGCTCCCATTTCGACTCTCAATCTGATAAAGTAACCTGCGATTCTTCCTCTACCATTGAGGGCTATAAATCATTGGGCGAAATATCGTGACACCAGCCGAGTTAGTTGACCTCATCAAATCTACTCTGATTTGTTAGGTCGAATAGACTACACCTTCGGACTAATTCTGAAGCGCTTCATATGCTTCGCGAATAAAGTCCATAGGGAGAAATATTCAGGTATTCGAAATAAATATTAGAATTGACCCCCACGAGTCTTTTCTATAACCACCATACCGGCTAAGTTGTGTCTTTCCTTCATGCCCTTTTCCTGCATTCGTTTACCCACATGTTTTTATATGCAATCGTCAGCCCAACCGGGGCCCAATCTCCAGGGTATTCTCCCAGTAGTCCTGCGCAAACTGCTACCGTTCGCAAAGACTCACCAGAAGTCATAATAATAGACTAAATTTATAAAAGGCTCACCAGATGTCATAATTTACAATTATATTATTGAATAAACAATGTTGAATCTTGTTAATTAAATAAAACCTTTGTATTCATTTATTGCACCCTCATCCCGGCGATCAACAACCCCTGAAAAGGCAACTCGCCGAGCGAGCTCTGTCTTGCCCATTGTTAACTGTCTTCCGGGACGTAACAATATCAAAATATGTTTGTACACGTTATATATTGCTTTGTGTTATACAATTAATGGTTATTTTATATTAACGTGAAAGGTCAATTACAATTCACAATAATAAAAATATTTCATGTATATTTTTCAGTAATTTATGTTCTTCCTATTCTTTATGTATAACACTACATATAGAGAAATACCCTGCTGAGAATTATTTCACATGGAACAGATTACCCTGGAGTGCACCAGATCGACCACTAGGTCCCTTCCTGCATATTCTACAGGAATTTATTGGTGCATTTTATACAATATTCATATAAAATGATTAATGAAACAATCTATTAGGACTTTCATTAACCTGAAGTGCACCAGATCGACCATTAGGTGTATTCCTGCATATTCTACAGGAATTTATTAAGGCATTTTATACATACTTGTATAAAATGGTTATTAAAACAACCGCTTGGGAGTTTCATTAACCTGAAGCGCACCAGATCGACCACGAGGTCTCTTCCTCCATATTCTACAGGAATTGATTGGTGCATTTTATAGACATCTGTATAATATGTATAGTATTGAATTCATAATTACATACAGTGAAATATTCAATTTACAAAATGTTCATTTTCAGTATATTACTCGAAACATTTTCGTAAAACATTATTTTAAAAATATCTGTTGCAAGACTAGGTGAAGATTATCACAATCTTCACCAATCTACTTATCAGTAGATGACCTGAACAACAGATAAGTTAGCTTTCCTAAAACTCGTTAATTATATTCTAAAAATAAATAGTGAAAAAAAAGTATAATAAAAGTATAATAAAAAATTTCTTTTAAAAAAATCGTAAACATGAAAATTAGTAATATGAATTAAAATTGAATATAATTAATCACCAAGTCCTACGAGGATGTCCCACAAGGAAGTCCCACGAAAAAGCCCTCCGGAAAAATTCTGCGGCAAAGCTTCGCGACGAAGTCTGGCTTCGAAATCTCTCGCCACGATGCCTCGCGACGAAATCCCGCGATGAACTCCCGCTCCAAGTTTTTGATTGAATAATTCCTCGACTACATCCAAGAACGTTTCCTACGATTAATCTTCTTATTACACTGAGACAAATAAAATAATAAAAGCTACTATACTTTCTGGCATTTTGAGACTCTATGCTCCAATGTTAAGATCATTAATAGACAGTCTAGTAAATGGTGTCACTTTTTCAAGTACTAATTATCAGAATTAGTATTTCCCTCTCCTGTGACAACGGATCCAAGGCACCCCTTGTCACATTGCCAAACATTATTTTATACAGGAACATATAGAGACCAGGATTACTACATTACTTTTCTCAGTGTAGTAAATAACGTTTAAAGATAGGTTTACATGAAAAGTGTTAGTTTGTTGACGATTATTGTTCGAAAGCTGATAAAAGTTGCCAACATGCTGACATCTTTTACTAACTTGAAATAGAACATTTTCAATTTTTGCAAGTGATGATGACCAATTTATTACTCGGAAAAAAATATGAACTATTAAATTTCTATTTAAATTAGATATATTATTTGGCTGTTATTGAGATATGTAAAAATTATAATTATCGTGGCGAAATACATTTATGTGAGTCAATTTTATGAAAAACAACCTACCGAGTTCCTTGAATTTCATACACTTTGTGGCTGAATCAACCACACAAATTTATCTAATCTTCAACATAATGAAATCGAAGTAGTTTTCGTTGAGATATTGAGGTTATGTTCAGTCCCTAATAGATAAGTGTATGGTTGAATCAGGCATACAGTTTATGGAACGTTTAAATATTATTTCATTAGTTAAAAATTGCTAGATAAACTCATTTACCTAACAAAGCGAATACTTTTCTTTCCTTGTAGCAATTCTTAATAATCATTTCTCTGCGTGTAAATTCATATTATGTGCTGTTTATTCCTAGTCCCGCGGTCAAATCCCGTGATAAAGTCCTGTGGTAAAGTTGAAGTCTCACGTCGAACCATACAAATGTTTTAACATTCCAGTGATTTGTTTATTTAAAGGTAGCAAAATGTAATTGTTAAATTATTTAATTTATTCTACATTGAACATTTCTCAAAAAGTTATATAATTTCAATTTAAAATAAGAAAGCATTACGCAAATAAGCTGAATAATTTACATGTGAAAAACAGACGTTGAGATTATATCTTGTGTAATGTTAATTATATTTAAACCCATATATTGTAATAATAAAATTATTCAATTATGGAATAGAAATATTAATCTGTTAAAATTAACAAGTTTTGTATGACGACAAACTTAACAATTTATAATACTGCTTCCTCAGCAGTTGTGATAAATTTATTAATTGATCAGCTAATTTAAACAGTGCTTTCTTTTGCTATTATTACTGTTAGTGAATATTGTATTAAAAAGTGAATTAGTTGTTTAGAATTGTTTATAGTTAGAACAATAGATATGTTGTTTATTTATAACAGCAAGGTATCGTAGTTGAATGACATAATTTGAATGAGTTAATATTGAACATATCCAATATTTATTTATATAATTTCAAATAAAATTGAAGAAACAACACACGAATAAGCTGATGAATTTATGCATGTATTTTATATATGCTACATATAATTACAGAAAAACAAAATTGCAAAAAAAAGATATTACAGAAAAAAAGTATATATTTAATAGGTTTGAATTAAAATTATTATATTTATTTAAAAATAATAAATTTTTTCTTTGGGTGTACGGTGCAGTTCAGCCCATAGTTACTCGGCTCCGCTCTCATAGTCACTGTATTTATTCCGTCTGTATTAAAGTTTGTGCTAGTATAAGCGTTACTTTTCCAACGTAAAGTGCCTGACAAGGATCCAAATTTTACAACGATCCACTACGAGGACCAAGAACTTTGCTGCCAGAGGACAAATCTATAAAACTGGTAGAAATTAAGTTCTACTCATTCTCACCATTTCTTACTCACTGTCACAATTTCGGGGCATACTAACTAACTGTTTCACTGGGATGTTTTGAGGTTTTTCCTCGAAAAGCCATACGGTAAACTGAGGGTTGTAACCTCTAGTGAAAATTGTAATCTTAGATTTAGAAGATATACCTGTAAGATATCTATTCTGGGAAAGCTTATAACATATAAATTATAACTTTTCATTTTGTTTCTAATTACGTTGTATAAATTAATAATGTGCGGCAAAATAATGTTTTTATCCTTTTCTTTTTGGTTATTGGTGGAATTATTACCTCTCAGAGTATTCTTACATTTATTTGAACTTCTATTCCTTTTTACAAGAAAATTTTCATTGTGCAGTTTGCAGTATTACCATTTTTAGAACGAAATCAATAATATTTTATTACTGGTACAGTACTTGAATTCAGTACGGTAACTTACATAAATTTTGTATTGTACTATTATACAAACAGCACTGAAACTATACTTAACCAGTACTGGAAATTGATACTGCAACCAGTCATCTTTAGAACGAAATCAGTAATATATTATTACTGAAATTCAGTACAGAAATTTATATAAATTCGGTACTGACTTGTTTGTCAAACAGTATTGGCAGAGTTTTTAAATAGTACAGAAATATGATTATCGTACTCAACCGTTAGTGAGTACTATTCCACTGTCGGAAATTCCTACTTAGGTATTAAAATTAATATATTTTTTCTCTGGGAGTACCAAATCATGTCTAATTCCAATTTATTTATATGAAAAGTCAGTAAAATTATATATGTACCATTTTAAATAATTCACCAGAATATATATCCAGGCATATATGCCACCTTTATAAAATTTGTTCATGTGTAATGACAGTATTTCGCTAAAGATCACTTATCTATTCGCAATCGACCTATGAGACTACTGTCGGTCAAGTACATGTTTTATCATAAATAAATATCGAAACAGTACAGAATGTCAACAGTTATATGTCAGTTCTGTGCACGCTCTAACTCATTTGTCACTACCAGCATAATACAGTATTTTTAAATAAGTATGTAAATATACTTCGTCTCCACTTTTCGATACAGTATAATATCTTTTAACTAAACTTTTTTTCCAGTGAATATTTTCCAATTGTTTAACTAATTTTTTCAAGCATCAAACAATTAATATTTTCAATTTACACAATTAACATTTATTGGTCTTTTGTTTCATAATTTGTGTAAACTTCAAGTCATAATTGTAACAAAAATCATGCTAACTAGACACTTAATATTAAATCCAGTGTTTTCAATTAAGTCTTTCAACAACAATAATTAGCAAGGTTAGTCAATTTGGGATCCAACTGTTCCTTAAAGTTGTGATGACTAGTTTTCCGGTATTTGCAACTAGTTTTTACGGTTAATACAACTATTTTCTAAAGAACTGTTATTTGTTAGTTGCAGCAACTATCATATTTTCTCTCAGTGTATAATCCGGTCTAAATGAATTATACATTTGAGTGCGTTGAGGTGACATCCAAAGTCTGCTGTCACGGAGTTAGTGTCTTTTATATAATTAAAATTTAAGTAAATTATTTTCTACAAACCTGTACGTCATTCTGCACCCACATTGAAAAATATATTCGGATTACAATTAACTCCACCGTGAATTTAAAATATATTTAGTTTCATTAAATGAGGTTAGTTTGATCGGAATGAAAGTAACAAGTAGAATCGACCCCATGTTGGATTTGTCATCATTTACTAGAATTAACTGCAAAAACGATTCAAATAAGTATTCGTGAAGTTGAATTTACTCCGTGAGGTGCTTGATTTACACTATGTATTAAAAATAAATTCAAATACGTTAAGTTGGTGAACATAACTGAAAAAGTGATTGAAACAAATATTCGTGGAGCTCATTTTACTACGCGAGTTATTTTATTCAAAATATGCGTTTAACATAATTACGATAACCTTAATTTGGTAAATTAAACTAATTCGTAATTAAAAGAAGTGTTCATGGAGTTCAATTTACTCCACGGTTCTTTTAAAGAAACCATAATTTTGAATAATAAGATAGTGTAATGTATTATAAAATAAAATGAAATAAAGTAAACAAAATTAAAATGAAATAAAGTAAATAATTAATTAAATCTAATCAAGCTTTCTCTAATTTGAGGATTATATTATCTTCCGAATTACAAAATGCTTCTGTCAATTAAAAAAATATCAATACAAAATAGCTGACGCATTGTCAACTGTTAGTCGTGTGTATTGGAACAGTACAAGCAAACAGTAAATTGCCAAATGTCATCATCTGTTGACTAAGTGCCTCAGTTTATTGGTATTTTACTCGAGGACTGGAGCAAAGAGTTTGTCAATTTCTACATGGGTGTTATATTTATAAACATAAAGGAAATTTAAAATATGATTGTAACCTCTATTTTATAATATACAATAAATAGGACATATAAACAATTTTGCGACATTTTATTTCTCAAAAATATATACACTTTTGAATATTCTGAAGGAAAAATAATTTCTGCTCCAAAGGAAGTAATAAAAATCATATTTCTCTGAAACTTTTCATGGAAATGTACATATATTTGAGAATTTTCTTTGCAATAAGAAATTCACAGAGTGGCTCTCTGGTCCAATATTATAATTTATTAAAGGATTAAATTTTGATTATAAAAGACATTAACTCCGCGATAACAGACTTCACTATCACATTAAGTTCCAAATTAGTAAAGTTTTATTTAATTTGCATTCCTCACAATAATTATACAAATATAAATTTGAATAATTTTTTTTATTTCGTGTAACGTGAAGCGACTTAAAAGTTGCCAGAACGAGAAAGTTGTACTGTATAAAATTGTAACTTTTCATCCAGCATGACGCATAACACACAACCATGATGGCTTCGCCTGCTAAGAACTTTTAGCGCTTTTGTGATACATAAAACGATTTGAAAATTAGTCCTCTGAAAGAACATCAATTTGTAACACTATTTCTGAACTGAATACTAGCTTGTATTAAAAATAAGCCACGACACCAAACAAAACAAGTTCTATATTGTGCAAATTTTTATTAAAAATGTAACTCTTGCAGTCGACAGAAATGATTTAGTTTTTCGTCAGTTTGTTACGATATTGTTTAAATTCCAAACCGTTAACTATAAACGTGCACGCATTTTTAGTACTATTATTTTTATCCAAATAATTTTAACACAAAAATATGTAAAATTTGTAGTGTAGTAAAATACTTGTTCAGTCATTTGAAATAAAACATTCTATGGAATATCTCATCTGCAACAATGCATTACTATGTACGTGTTTATAAATGTACAAACATTTTTTTTCCTTTAAAAAGAAGCAAAGGATTATAGGTTTATTTGGGTAAATGTTGCTGTACACATTCATAAAACTACAAAAGGTATTGATTTTACAAAAAACAGCGAAAACATATTTATAATAAAAATATAAATGACTTTTTTAATATCTTCTTTAAAAGCGAAATATGGTTTTCAAATTATTCTATTCAATAATATATTAGATCTATATTAATTAATAAAACGATAAAAATAAAACATAAATTTGAACATTGATATAACTTTACCCTAGTAAAAATCAAAAATATATGGTCATATATGGATTAAGAAAAAACATATATGTTCATATATGAATTACGAAAAAAAATTTTTTCTTTATCCTATATGATCCATATATGAACATATATGTTTTTTCTTAATCCATATATGAATATATATGTTTTTTCTTAATCCATATATGAACATATATGTTTTTTCTTAATCCATGTATGACCATATATGTTTTTTCTTAATCCATATATGACCATATATGTTTGATTTTTACTAGGGTATTTATATCTACAGTATTTATTTTTTTATATGTACAGTAGGTATGTTTTTAAAAAGTAAAATGCAAATGTTTTATTTCTTTCTTTATCCTATTGGTCATTTTTTCGTCCAAATTAATCATCCGCAGATATTAATTGGTATAATTTATCATAGGAGAGTATTTGTATTCGTAATATATTTTTTTTATTCGCTAGGACAAATCCCAAGTAGAAATCTATCACTGGATGTGATGCCTTGATTCGTTTTCTACGTGTCCAAATCAGGAAACTATTTGGTACCCAAACAACGCGACGTACTTATTCGTAAGACTTGGTATATATAAGGGTCCAATGAGGATATCAAATCGGGGTCCAAGAGGGACATTGATGAATAAAAATTACTGACATTGTTGTAAACAGAGAATTTGGATTTACGTTGTAATAATTGGCATTTACAGAGCATGTCTATTTTTATTCGTCTAATTTTGCTTAAAAAAATTCGTCATCGTTGAGAATCGAAGACTGCACCTATTTAATTGTCATGTCAATTAAATCGGATCGGATCCGTATCTGATCCGAATCCGTTCATTTTTGTGATGTCTGTTATGTGTCATCTCTTGGTCCGTTTTCATGCAGCAGCAATACCATCTAATTATGCTGTGAAGCTTCAGCCGGATTAACAGCAAAGGAAATAAAAAATGTGTTGGATTTAGTTCACGCCACATCTACTCCTTCACTTGCAACAATTTATAACTGGTTAAATGAATTTAAACGTGGTCGTACATCAACAAATGATGAACCACGCTCAGGACGCCCTGTAGAGGTGACTACGCCAGAAATAATCAATAAAATCCATGATATGGTGTTAAGTGACCGAAGATTAAAGTTGAGTGAGATAGTTGAGGTTATAGGGATCTCAAAGGGTAACATCATTTCTATATTACATGAAAAATTGAGTATGAAAAAGATTTCGGCAAGATGGGTGCCGCGTTTGCTTACAGCTCGTGTTCACACATGTTTACGATCAATGGATAAAATTGATTAATTAAAATTCGAACTGGTCGACCATCCACCTTATTCGCCAGATTTAGCCTCCAGTGACTATTTCCTATTCCCAAACCTGAAAAAATGGCCCAGTGAACAAAGTTTTTTTTTTTAAATGAAGAAGTGATCGATCAAACAAATGCTTATTTTGATGACTTTCCACAATCGTAGTTTTCTGACGGGATCAAAAAATTAGAGAAACGTCTAACTAAGTGTATAGAGCTCCAAGGAGATTATGTTGAAAAATAAAAAAAAATTTACCAAAAAAAATTGTTTTAATGCGTTTTTCTAAGGACTTATTGACCCACCCTCGTATATAAATTTTTTTTATATTTTAAATATGCCTTTCAATAGAGCGTTTCATAGACGGAGAGATAACACATAACAGACATCACAAAAATGAGCGGATACGGATCGGATTCGGATCAGGGGGTATGGGTATGGGTGTGGGTGTGCGTATGGGTGTACGTGTGGGTGTACGTGTGGGTGTCGGTGCGCGTGTGGGTATCGGTGTGGATGTAGGTGTGCGTGTGGGTGCGTGTCTGTGTCTGTCAATACTGCCATCTTATCTAAAAATTGGATTTTCAAACATTTTCTTTCATACAAACCTTGTTCTGGCAATTGCGAACAGAACAAATAAGAAATCAGCCAAATCGGTTGCGCCGTTCTCAAGTTATGGAAACATATAAATGTGGCATTTCATTTTTATTATACAGATAATAAAATACTTGCATCCAATGAAGAATGTATTTAATAAATTTATATATTTAAAATAATTTATTTAAAAGACTGTAGACAAGAACGATTTTTAATGAACAAATAATCCCAATAGGAAATACTTTAACGGCCCAGAAAAGGTAAAATACTGGTGTCAGAGTGGCCAGTACTGGCAATATTCGCATGCCAGTCAGTGCCAGTACAGAATCTGTACTTGAGTGATAACGCTGGGCTAGACCTGGCAGCCAATAAGAAGAAAGTACTGATTAATAATCCTGCCAAGATTGGTTGACAAGTCTTCCAGTACTGGTTAACAATCATGCCAATACTACTTAACAATTCTGCCAATTCTGACACAAATTAGGTATAATATAATAAATTGTCATTCTGCATTAAATATCTGTTGTGAAATTACAGTGCCAGTCCAGGGACGTAGCTTACGTGAAACGGACTCGTACTTGGTTTACAATCGCAGAATTGTCATTAAAAATTGGCACGTACTTTGCATATAACCAAGAGACAACACTAGTTATATATAAATCATGAAAAAGATGGGAAATAAATAGGTAAAATTTGCTTCAAATGTACCAAAATGTAATTATACCAAAATTAACAAAAAAATTCGTGGCAATTGCGTTATTACATTGAATTAGTATTTATTATAGGTTGTCTATAGTTCTGACCCATATATAGCTTTAACTCTTTGAACTGCCGATTAAAATTGAAGGAAAATAATACTCCCGTTTTGGTTTACATTTTCTATAAGTAATTTTCGTAACAAAATTAAGAGCTAGGACTTTGCTGGCCCAGAATTGTTTCCTAAATTTTGCCAAGATTGGTTTTACTCCGGTTGACTAACGGAACTGTAGAAAACCATAATAAATGAATCGGTATTGGCACAGTATTGTTTACCATGGTCTGGTAGCCAGTATAGGGCGAGAATTGGGCCATTTTTCCATTACTGGCAATTTCCTATTGGGATATTATACATACAATGTAACGATAATTACTGAACCGGCAGAACTTATCACCAGTTGTCGCGCACATTTAATGACAATATACACAAATGTTAAGCTATGCATATTGAATTTTTTAATAATTTGTTATTATATTATTAATTAATTTATATTGCTATTATATGTGTTGTTAACATGGTTTGTATTGACACTTCGACAGCTGTCAGGCGCCTTGATGGCGCGATGATCGCGTGATTCTATCCGTATTGAATGAAGCCTTTAGTTTCATTAGTTGTCAGAATGATGGCAAAAGCATCAAATTTCTACTGGTCGAAATCCTAACATCGTGGGATCCTAACATTTGCTTGGTACATAGACAAATATATATTTCGCACTGTCAGATTTGTTAAAACCAAGGGATTAATGAAAAGGAAAGAACGTCGATGTCTAATAGATAGAGAAATAAAGACAAATATATTTTTCGCTCGGTTGATAAATTTTAGCGTAATACTCATGTAGACAACAGCCAATTGAAAGCACATATATTAACAGATACCAAAATAATACATTTATTGTAATAAATGATTGTTCTATCAATTTTAATAAGTTTCAATAAAGAATTATTGAAATTTTTAGAAATATGACATTGATTGTATTGTAATGACTGATATAACTGATCAAAAACTTTAAATATATTTATGTTAATTTTTATTACTTAGTATATATTAATTAATAAGCATTTCATCTTACCGCTAATATGCAATTCATTTTACGATATATTCGAATTTTAACAATTTCTTGAATTAAAGCAAGGTACACTTATATGAAGAACCGTCTGTTTTTTTTTAATTTTAGCAATTGTTTAACCTGGAACATAAAATAAATCAAATTGTCTCTTTTAAAAATGCCGTGTTTTAAAATACATCATTTAATTTCTATATTGCCAAATTAAAAATTATTAAGTTTCCTGCTTTGTTTCTGCTTTTTGTTCATCAACAGAGAAGCTTGAAAACTAGTCTGTGCACTGCACAGTGCACAGCACAAACCTATTAGCGTTTTTCCTTGGTCGGTTCTTTCAGGTTCTGTAGTTCCGGAACCTACACCAGAATCAGCTGAATTATGTGTATCGAATATACACTGTACACTTATTTTATTCAGAGTGCACATTCTATATGTATGTTATGTACTAGCCCTGATAGCAACAAATATTTATAAAATAATGTTCGTGAATATTTTATAAATATTAAAATGAACACCGTATAATAATTGTTATATTCCATTTATATTTAAAAATATACATTTTCTATACTAGGGTGTATTTCTCTTTGTATGATAAATACATTTATCTATTTATTTATTACATTATTCACAAAAAAGGAAATCTTTAACAAAAAATTTCAGTTAAACTGAAAAGTCAAAGGCCAAGTACAAAAAGTTTATTTTTAAATCCTAAGTTAAATAAATTGAATAATTATAAAATAAGTATTCAGTCATCAATATAAATAATACAAAACCTTAAAGACTTAAAAGTTATTGATATCAATTAATGTGGTCAAGTACATATTAAATGTGCCTAAATTAAAATTTAAATATAAACTCTAATATACACCACTATAGAATTTGCAAGCAATACGTTCTATATAAGAATCTACTATAATAAAATGCAACACTACATGTCGACATTGTAAGAAATGTAATGAATGCGTAAAATTTTTAACCTATAACATTTTTAACAACTTTAAATTCGTTTAAAACTCTATAAATAAAAAGTAACAATGTAATGCATGTTTGATTGAGGTACTTGGCGGCCTAATAATTCAGAGAATTTATTGACACGTTTGTAATTTAAAAAAAAAGTATTACTGGCTAGAATACTAATAAATAACTTTGATATAAAATTGTGTATAACACAGTTAATCATATTTAACCATATTTGACCATATTGTGTAAACAAAGTGTGGTTAAATTTAGACAAACTGTATCAAAAGCATAGTATACTGCAAGAGTAGTATTTATTAAAAATGAACAGCGTCCTACAAATGCTAGAGTGTATGTCGAAAATT
>JABFPN010004486.1:0-15060 GCA_022817305.1 Leptoteleia sp. ZL-2020
AATATTGTTTGAAAGCAGATAAATCGTTGAATAAAAAAAATCCGTCTTCATTAATATGAAACTACATGAGTTTTAGAACACATGATTCCGGAATCAATCGCGGAATCAGGCGCTCCCGTAAGCATCCAATGTTAAATTTGTATGAGAAATGTATAAGTATAATTTTTGTATAAGTAATATATAACAAATTATATAACATTTATAGATCAAGAGGAATAACGTTAATCTGAACTTTTTTTACACTATATATAAAGTATAAACTATATATACGTAACTTTATTAATTAAAAAACTTCATAGTTTATACTTATTACTATATAATAAGTATATATTTCTTATAAATATTTCTTATAAGAAATGTTAAATTGAAAGGAATCTTAAATAATGACTTATAATAAGTTAAAATTAAAGAATCTTGCTCCAAGTACCTAAAATTATATTATTATAATATATTGCGTGTATTATATTATAGGTACTGAAATTATATATTCTGTTGCATATAAATACTAAAAAATACCAATTCTTTGTTCGCAGTTCTCGGTTTGCATGGTTCATATACATGAAATGTCCACTCGGGACTTTTACTTTTACGACAGTAGTCACCCTGGCAATGTGTATTATTTCGGTGGTTAAGTTTGATTTAATCAAAAGAAAAAAACATGGTGGTGGTGAGGGTGATGTCAGATAGTAGATCCTCGTTATGTTTCAAAAAATATAGAATATTTTTCATTTTTGGAATTTTTACTTTTTGCGCACAAATCTACTTGGCATATATATTTTTTAAGCTGGACAATGAGGGTCAAGGTCCCACCAGATATAATTCTGACGAGGTAATGTAACAACATAACCTTCAGATTTTTTTTAATTGTTAATTAAAAAAATCAATTATGTATTAGGGTAACATCCTACGATTCGTGCATGAACATTGAAAATATTGACGTTAAATATTACTCCCCTTTTACTTATGTTTATCTCATAAATTTTATGTTTATTAGTAATAAATTCATATCAATTATGTAATTGGAAACAATTTTAAATTTATTTTAAGATAACATTTTACACAAGTAAATTTTATTACTGCAATACAATTTTAAATATAATATAATTAAAAAAAAACTGGAAAAGATTGTTGCAAGAGCTTTAACAATAAATTATTTTCTTTGAAATAAAATACAAATTTGATAAGTGAATTTCTCACGAATATCAGTATAATGTAAACAATTTCTATCCTGAATGTGGTCTGTTTAATAGGAAAAAAATAATTGCATTTTTTTTTGATCATTAGAGATTATTATTTTCAAATTAATTATTAGAAGAATTTGGAACATATAAGTGAATTTGTTTCAGAATGTTTTTCTAAAATTAGAAGAAGATAAGGGACTTCCAGCAGGAACTCGTCAGTTGAAGCTCCCACCAGATAAACAGAATTCTCATGCGAAGCCTTTACAAAATCACCACAATCGTACAAGAGTTAAACTTGATAAAAGTTCATTGTTGTTTACACCGATGTGCGAGGTGACAAGTAGAGAAGCAGTGAGTGCAGTTACTCGAGCACAAACTCAGTTCTGCAAGCAACGCATTGTCAACGTGACGTGCCTTAATCAGCAAGGTTTACTGTATCCTGTAAAACTAAAGTCTTCCTGTCCTCATTCTCAGGGTTTTGAAGATACCCCTAAGAATCTTGGTTGTTTCAAAGATGAAAAAACTATGAGAATCTTGTCTGGATATTATACTGTTTTAAAAAGCACCAATTCACCTGTAAATTGTGCTCAAATTTGTCTGCAATCTGGTTTTCCATATGCAGGCATTGAATATTCGTTAGTATTTTAAATTTTATTACTTAATTAATATGTATATATAATTTTAATTATTTTATATATGTGTTTTATACATATTTTTAAGTAGAAATAAAAACTTAGACATGTAAAAACTTTTAGAGTCGAATGTTTCTGTGGCATAGATGAACCTCCACAGTTATTAAGGTTGCCAGATTCTAGTTGTAATATGAAATGCCCTGGAGATTCGAAGCAATCTTGCGGAGGTTATTTGACAATTAATATTTTTTCAACGGGAATCCAAAGTAAGTTAATTTAACAGTCTACTACAAATGACTTAATTTATTGTTGCTCTTGTAATTTAAAACATTCTTATTGATCATTTCCCTTCATGCCAAGAATACATATTATAATTTCAATTTTAATAGGATTTAAACCTCAGGAAGCAAGGAATTTTAGCTCGGCTAATTCAAATGGGCGACAAGCACGGGTAGCATATTTATTAACCGTGAATGGCAGAGCTAGTCGCCAAGTCAAACGTCTCATCAGTATTCTTTATCATCCCGCACATGTATTTTATATTCACGTCGACGCGGTAATTCAATTTTACAGTTTCATTTAATTCAAATTCCTTTTGTTTCATAAATCATTACCAATACTTTCTGTTATTTTTCAGAGACAAGATTATTTATACCGCGAAATGTTAGAAGTCGAGCACAGATGCAAATATAAAAATATATTTGTCGCAAAAGGAGAAGGTCGGTGTGCCAGTATTTGGGGAGGAGCCAGCTTATTACGCACGTTTTTAAATTCTGCACGACAATTATTATCTCATAACAATGATTGGGATTTTCTTATCAACTTATCGGAATCGGATTTTCCTGTTAAAAGTAATGACCGCCTGGTTGAATTCCTTACTTGGAACAAGGGCTTGAACTTTGTCAAATCAAATGGTCGCGAAGTTCAGCGTTTCATATCAAAGCAGGGTTTGGACAAGACTTTTGTAGAATGTGAAGCTAGAATGTGGCGGATTGGTGACCGAAAACTGCCTTACGGTGAATAAAAAAAATAAAGAAATATGCATGCTTTATTTCAACAAATTTTCGTATTATTCATTTTAATGTGAAAAAGTAAATAATAAAGTAGTCTACATTGAAATACTGTAGCTTTGAAGAGTAAAATCCATCATTCTAAACAGGTATAAAATGCATTGAGAGAAAAATATCATTAAATCAACTATATGTTACCTCAAAATAATCAAAAACAGTTAAATTAATATAGATTACTCTTACTCAATTCTTACATTTTTGAGGCTGTATTTACATGGTTTCAAATTAAAATTACATTGGCATTACATTTGTTGACTTTTTCAACTATATTCTAATATAAATACTAAAAGTTTTGTTATTTTAAGATTTTTAACAATGAAATATTGTTGGATCAATGATATTAATTTTCTCTGTGTAAAATTATGTTGACGAGATAATTATATGCACGTTTAATATTTCACAGGAATTCAAATAGACGGTGGCAGCGACTGGGTTGCACTTAGTCGAGACTTCATCGAATACGTCTCGGATCCCAACCCGGATGACCTTGTATCTAACTTATTGAAAGTTTTTAAGTACACTCTCTTGCCTGCAGAATCCTTCTTTCACACTGTTCTTCGCAACTCACGCTTCTGCAATACTTATGTAGACAATAATTTACACGTGACCAACTGGAAACGCAAACTCGGTTGCAAGTGCCAATACAAGGCTGTGGTAGATTGGTGCGGCTGCAGTCCAAACGATTTCAAAATCGAGGATTTCGGTCGCATTCGTAATATGGCCGAACGCAATTTATTCTTCGCCCGTAAATTTGAGCCAGTGATTGATCAACGGATCATCGATCGTATCGAACATTGGCTCTATCCAGAATCAAAAAACAAGTCCATGAGAGCGAAGGGCTACGATGCGTACTGGCAAAGTCTGTATCATCACGCAGATCTGAGTCCTGCTAATGATGATGTTCTAGTGACTATCATCGACTCCATCGCGAGAATTTCGTTTAATAGTTTTGCTTTACCCGATACGAAAGTGCGACCAATCAATAGTCACGCGTACTTTTATAAAAATAAATTTCGCGGCATTTTAGTGCGCGCATCCGGTAAGATTGACAACACTTTTGAGTCGTCCACCGAACTGAACAATTATCCGCAACAAATTGAAATTTATGCGCGCGTAAGCAATCATCTCACTGCCACGAAAATGTGGATGAACAGTATTGTGTTTCTACAAGTGAACACGGACTATGATCAAAAAGAACAAACATTCCGCAATTTTGCTGGCGGAATAGGACCATTGTCAAGTCCTATTTTAGCTTATGAATTCGATAGTTCCCTCTCTACGCCTGTGAACGTCACGGTTTTGTGGGTGGACCCATATGGGCACTTGGCGGAAGTCAGTCAATTGCAGTTGGATGATGGATCTCTGGTACATTTATAATTTTTAAATTATTTTACTTTTTTAAGCCCAAAAACATCTTTCTTTTGAAGATTACAACAAGCGATTCTTAATGCAACGCGACAGACATATTAATAAAGCCATTGTAAAAAAATTATAAAATTGAGATGGATGTAAACAAAACACAAAAACAAAGTCTATTTACATTTTGCTCTTTCAAAATTTTTCATTTTTCAGCACCAGAGAATAAAAGTTCAATAAGATGTTTAATTGCAAATTTTAATTGTTTCAGGTAGGACATGTTCGACCACAACTGAATGAAAAATTAGTGATAGGAACTTGGCGTTTAATTTTAGTCACAAATGATGAACCAGTAGTAAAATTAAAGTTTCTCGTGACGCCAATGGCGTACTGGAAAAATGAAAAAATAAGCGCTGACAAAGCTAGAGAAATACATAATGGGCCTTCTGGACCGTACCGTCAAGTCAGAGAGGTTAACGATCGTTGGAGGAATTTACTGGATTCATTTGGTATTCATGTGATTACAAGTTCCAGACGTTTCAATGGAGAGGAACACGGAACCGTTTTAGAGAGATGGGTCGATTCTTTGATAAGCGAACATTACAAAATTATCAAAATGTGTCAAGCTAGTGAAATAATAAAGTCAAAGTCAACAATAGAACAGTGTTCTAACACAAACTGGAGCTCCTTGAGCCCCGATTCAAAGTCTGATATTCGCAATGTATGTCAAAACCCTGTCGAATAAGTACTATATTTAATTATTAAAAAATACATATGTATATGTACACATACATTTGTGAAATGTATATTTGGGGGAGCTAAAAAGATATGTGTAGTACACTTTTTAAGGATTTTTTGTGATTTCGAGGATACCCTCAAAATAGTTACATATGAAATATATACTTTAGCTCCAGAATCTTAAATTTCCCTTCAAAATTGAAGAATAATATAATTTTGAAGAATGTAATTTATGGATGACATTGAGGATGCAACCCCGAAATATACGATTCATGTGTATATATATGTGTGTGTATGTATATTTGAAGACATTAAAATTTAAATTGTTATAGTGAACAACTGTCATTTTAGTAGATATTTTTGTAACAAAACGATCTGTACATATTACTATATTCATATTTATACAAATATATAACAATCATTTGCTGTTTTATAAGAAGAGTTACCATTTGATCTACCTAAAATTTAATCACACAAATTTATGTTTTCTCTATTAAATTTAAATCCTTATAAATTTGAATTATATAGCGAAATTATATATTATACAAAAATAGAAAGAAGTTGAAATTATTTGAAGAATGTGACAATTACACACTTTTTTAAATAGTGCGAAAGAACACTAAAAATTACTAAGTACAAAAAGTGTCTGGATTATTAACAAAACTAATAATAATCTAGATTAGTTAGTTTAAACTTTTAATCTTTTTAATTAATTACAATTGCAATATTTAGTGGCATTTATTAAAAAATGTTTGCTAATTAATTAATAAATGTGTTGAATCTATTAAAAAAAATTAATGTTGTGTATAAAATTTTATATTTTGTATTATATTTTATTATATTATATTTAATATTTTGTATTATGTATAAAATAAATAATTAAATTAAACTATTGACATTTATACTCAAAATAACAAATAAAAAAAAGTAAATTTCTACTTTAATTGGTTTTCATTTAAAACAAAACTCAGAAATCAATAATTATTATACAATTATTACAACATATTTTTTAGTTGTTCCATTTTATTGTTCTCATATCGTATATATACGTCTATAAATGAGAGTATATGTAAGGGTATATTTTCATTTGTTAGAGAAGGATGCAAATGTACTAGTAGTGCCAGCTTAAAATGGTTTTCGCAACAGGTAAGCCTTCCAGCTTTTGAGGTGGTTTGGGCGAGCGTAAAATCCATTTTGAGAAAACGGTGCTCTCAAAATGGAAAAACTGTTGCCCAAATAGTGCAACAATTAGCTCAGTTTTTGTTTATACAAGTATATTTTTCTGAATTAAAATAATATTTTACAACTTATAAAAATCAATCTCTTTTGATTACAATTTTACATAAACTAAGTAAAATGAACAAAATCTTACTCTCTTCTAAAAAAATGAATAACTTGCAAGCCCTGACGCGAATTCCCTATTGACCACGTGACTTCGAGGGGCAGGAAGAATGGACGTGAACATAGTCTCGAATGTCAAATGGAGCAATAAAAATATCTAAAACGGCGATTCGTAATTGTGGGGATCCTCGTATCAAGAAAATTTAACAAATGCGACGATTTCCACCGTCATCTTCATCGTCCTCGGATGAGACGGAAAACGCGTCCGGTTTAGATTCCACAAATTCAATTTCCCGTTTGAGACGTCGTAGAGAGCTCAAGCGTCAAATAACATCTAGGGAACGTCAAAGGGAGTCCAATTATTCGAAAGGTTAGGTTTTATCAATTAATTATTTTAACAAGATCATCCTTTAGGTGATTTTCATCTTAGCAAACACATTTGCCAAATATTTTGCTTCGTATTTTAAATTTCCCTTGAATATTTGATTGTATTAAAATTAAATTACTTATCAATGGTTATCTGCACAATTGTGTTTGTTACAAATTTAATTAATTATGTTAAGTATTTTGATATAATTGTTTCCGGATTGTTAAATGTCAGTCATTTAAATGTAAACATGACTGATAAATATAGAACTATAAACATTTTATAATTATTTTTGTTAATTGCTATATAAAAATATGTTTAACTCATTCAAGTTAATATGAAGTAAATAAATAATATTTTCTTCATGGAAATAAAGAAAACAATAAATAAAAAACTAGAAATCTAAAATTAGACCTAACAAAATTTGTACATTTCAAGATGTAATTAAGAATATTAATAATGGATTAAGTAGAATTGAAAATAATTTGACCTGTTAAGTACTACTTTTACTAATTTAATAAGATAAAACAAGCTAAACATTATCAAATGATTAAGAATATGCAATGCATGTAATAAAATATTTAATAATTTTGTGAAAAAAAGACTGGCAATAAAGGTTTTATTTCAAATTAAATTTTATAAAATGTTACATCGGTATATTTAATAAATAAATGAGTAATTCTATATAAGAAATAATTTCTTTTTTAGATAATCCTCGCAGCACTGACTTAAATCCATCCTTCAGTTTCAAACACTTTATACAACAAAATGATACTCAACAAAACCATCATTACAGTGGTGCAAGGCCAAAAGTATATACTACCCATCGATCATCTTCAGATAATAATGTAGGAAGCGAAGCTAACGTGTATCCCCGAAATCCTACAGAATTGCCTGATTTTGTTCAGGATCATTTGGTCATTGAACAATGTTATATGAATCAAGAAGAAGCATCAGTACCGGTACCGGATATGGACAATTTACCTGATTTTGCTTTAAACAGTGTTGAAAAACGACCTGCAAAAAAGAATGACACCGAAGGAGCTCAAGATTTATCTTTTGATTTAACTAATTATTCATACAATAAACGAAGAGATTATCAACTGTCGCCAAATGTATCTGATCATGAGGGTAAACCTGTCTGGGAAGAAGCTTCAAGTATGTTTTCTTTATAAATTTAAACAAATTTAATTTATTAAATTTTTGTGAATAATTATTTACATTATTTTTTTTAGATGGTTTAGAGTTACCACTTCATGTTGAATCAAATTCAGTAAAATTTGTTACCCCAGCAAACACAGTTGCAGAAGATCGTTCAGCAAGCAATATTCCTTCTAACGTTACAAAATCATTGCCAGATTTTTTGAATGATGGTCCTATTCGTAATAGAGGCCAATTGCCTACTGATAGACCTGGTTCTGATTCTGCTGACTCAACCGATATGCTAGTAATTTCCTTTGATTATATATGTCAAATGAGAAATATTCATTCGCATTTAGTTAAATAATTATGGTACTTTTTTAATAGTTGAGAAACGACAATGAAATACTACAGCGAGAACTTAAAATTGCACGAAGACTTGCAAATGAAAGGTTAACCAGGTAATTCCGATTTAATTTTAAATGTAATGACAAATTTTTTCGATTTTATTAAATCTATGTTTTCAACATAAAACAAAATTGTAGAATTCAAAACCTTGAAGCAGAATTATCATCTAGTAGGATGAACAATCACGAAGACAGTTCAGATAAGATAAAACAAGTGGAAGATAATCTAAAGAGGAGCATGGTAATTTATTTAAAAATTAAATATATAATACCTTCATTATTGTTTTATCTTTTCATATCAGTATAAAATAATTTTCTTTTATTTATTACAGAATAGAGCTATTCATGCAGAAAGTACAATAATTTCTTTACAAAAAGAAATTGACTCTTTATCGGTAAGTATAGTTATTCAACTTGGAAACAAATATATAATGCTGTTTTCAAGATAAATAAGATTTTTTTTAATAAAGAAACAAAGAAACTGGATCATAATATTTTCTGTTTATTTACTAGTTAAAAATAGAATTGATTATGCTTAAACAAATTTGTCTTTTTATTTGCAATAAAATAAGTATAGATATATAAATTGAAATTATTTTTACAGAATGAAATATCGATGTTGCGTTTAGAAAATACCGAATTAAGATTAGCTATAGGTTTGGAAGATGGAGAGTGTAGTCGTGTATCAAATGACAGACAAATAGCACGCGTTGCTACCGATTTAAAGGTTGCTGCAACAACAGCCGAAACATCTCTGAGGTAAATTATGTTCTATTAAGAAAAAGGTATCATTTAAAAAGAATAAAACAGCAAATGTAAACATTTTTAACATTACTTTTAGACAATTAATGTCCGGTGTGAGTAATTTGCGTATGCTTGCATCGAGGCTAGAAAACATGAGCAGAATAGAAGATCGGACCAAAGAATATTTGCCATCTGATTTCGAAGAAGATAACGCTGCTGGTCCAGCATTATAACGATGCCAATTGATCTTTTTTCATCTCCCTTCATTCGCAACATTTACATCGAGTTCCTAAGCTGTGTATTTTGATTTGATTATATATCAAATCTGCTGATTTGATGGGCTCAAACGGTTAATAGAATTCATTTTTCTATTATTGTTTTATTTACTTATATTTAATTCGAATTCATTTGCGAAAATTTTCTTTTGGTAATTTTATTTATAATTTATCACTTATTTATTCAAATAACTAATGAAATATGCATTTTTGGAAAATAAATTTATCAATTGTGATATTAAAACTGTTAAAAAATGAGCCCTATATTGAAAGCACAAATTTATAGCTTTGCGAATTAAAAATTGAAGTCATTTTATTGAAGAACGCGCAAATAATATCATTTATTTTTAAACAAATAACAAATTATACTTCTTACGGGATGTGTTTACCTAACAGCAATGAATTTTAGATCCTTTAGCGAATCTTTTTTTATTTTGAAAGATATATATTTTACTATTTGAATAACGACCAACACATTTCAATTTCATAAAATTGCCATATTAAAATCATGTTCGTGTTATTTAGATAAACGTATTTCCTTTATTTTAATTTAAATGTATTAGTTTTTACTCATTCAGTATTCAAAATGAATAAACTATTACTGAACTTAATTCTCTACAGTGTCGATCAGTTCAAATTGTACTGCCCTTTAATGTTTTTTCAAATTAACTCCAACGTTTGAACAAAAATCTTTATTCATTTATTTTTTTAATATCATTTATATGGTGCTTTTTCACTTTATTTCGTACAATAATTTGTATATTTTACAAGTAATGAAAATATTTTTAGAATTTCATTATATAAAAAAATAAAAATTGATAAATTATTGGAATATGTAAATTGTTATAATTTTTTGTTAAACCAAAGATAGTTTTTTGTTTATCTATTTAATGTGTTTAGTCTGTTTAGGAAATAAATATTATTGCGTCGATAATTATGAAGTATACTTTTCATGTACGTGTGTTTTTGTTTAGTAATATGTACATTTATGCTCTGTAAATAATTTATTATGTTCGTCATTTACCCTAACTTCAAATAAACTCTTTATATGTAAAAATTGCGAGTTTGATTTATAATTTATCATTTATTTTTAGGTAATGAGGAATGATACCTATAATAAATAGAAATCAACTTAAATATTTAACATTTATTTTCATTTAAAGCAATTTTAACATTATTCATCAAGCTCATCAAATATATGCAACAAATTTGTTTGAGTTTCCATGTGATGTGAAACCGGGCATTCAAATTCTGGCTTTTTTTCAAATTTTGTTTGAGTTTCCGTTGAAATTAATGAATAAGCAGTTTGTGTTTGGATATCGGATAGGGTGAGACTAGCAGCAAAAATTTCATCGCAAGTTTGAGTATACATATTACTATAAGCGTGCAATGGTTCGAAGTCATCAAAATCTTCAGTGGTTTGGGTTTCATTATTTGAACTTGACACAAAGTAGCGGGATAATTCATCTGTATCATCAAATAATTTACAATATTCCGTATCCGTTTGAGTTTCAATGCTACTGCTGTTGTTAATGTTAGCATTCTTACGATTATTGCGGTAAGTGTCTTCTGTTAAAAGTGGATCCAAACTGGAAACACCTATAAAGTTAATATTTTTTATTTATAAAATACTATAAATATAAATTATATTCTTAATTATATAATTTTACAGAATAACAATTGGAGAAAAATGTAATAAATATTAAAATTTATTTAACTATTTTTTCATATTCAACCCTTTAAATTAATTTTTATTTAATTGATTAATATTTTATAAACTTATTCAACTATTAAACTACTAAATTAGTAGTTATTTGTTTTTGCATTGAATAAAATGATTGAAATTTGAGAAAAATATTTACTTTCGCAATTATAATTTTCATCATTATCTCCATATATTCTATCTAGATTAACTTGAGTATCTTCATCCAAGTGTTCAAATAGATTCTTTCCTGGACTAGTTTGTGTTCCACATATTTTTTTATCTTCCCAAAAGTCCTGTAATTGTTTATTATAAATTTATTAAAACGTTGAATACGAGATAGGAAATATGAAAAAGATATTTTTGATTTTACCTGTAGTCCAACGTCATGCTGCAAAGGTAAAGGACTTTCAGGAAAAAGATTATCTGACAAATTAACAACATTATTTGACATGCTACTTTCAGATTTAATGGTTTGTGTGTGAGTGTTTTTTTTGTGTCGTTTTTTCTTAGGAATTAGATTTGTTTGTGTTTGTTGAGTTTTTTGATTATGTGTAACTTGTGTTTGATGCAAAAAACTTGCCAGTCTTTGTGACTTCTTTGGTTCTTCTGTTTGCACAGCAGCATTGCATGTAACTTTTGGTACTGAATTCACAATTAAATAAACTGGTATTAATTGCGTTTGTGTCTGAATTTGATAGAGTGGCTTGCTTTTGTTTGGCACCAACAAACAAGTTGATGATTTTGAGGCTTCTTTTGGATATCCGCCTTTCCTATTAAAATAAGTAAAAGTCATTAAAATGCATTTATTAATTATTATTTTCATCAAATATAAGGAAAGTACTGTTTTTCAAAATTTAACAGTTACCAAAAGTCAGTGACCAACAATAAAGCTAAAGCACCCTATTGAGTGTTTGATATAAATCCAACTTCAATTATATTTATTTATTTTTTCAATTACAATATTATTGATATTTTATTTCATTTCAAAGTGCACTTACATTCTGAATCAATATTTTAAGCAAAATTAATAATAATATTAAAGCAAAGTACATTTGATTTTTTCAGACTCCAAAACTTGCAATCAATTATGTTACCTTTTACTTGATAATTTTTTTGTTTTATAAATACAGTTGTTAAATAATATATAAAGTAGTAAATACCAATTCTACATACCCTAACAGTGTTTTGTATTTTGAGTCCACAATATGAGAATACCTTTTAGCGTGAGTTAACAATGCTTCATAAGAATTGAAAACTTTTTGACATACACAAATAAAATTAATGCCACATACTTTTAAATGGGCATTTCTCGCAGCTTCTGTGGAAAAACTTTTTGGGCACTGCGTGCAAGAATAAATTTTTTCCGCGTGAACTTTCAGATAATGCTAAAATTATTAATCTTCATTAATTACAATTATATTATTTTCTAACTAATACAATATTTCTAACTAATACAATTAACAGTTAAATTGCATTATAAATAAATGTGAATGCAACTTACCTGCTTGATATATTTCATCGTAGTAAAGTACTTGTCAGATGTCATGGAATATATACAAGATTTGACAGGGCAATGGTAACGTACATTTTCCACTTTTGTTTTTTCTAAACTTATTTTCTTATGAACCCTTGCATCGTGCATTCGATAACGAGGTTCATTGTTAAAAACCAGTCCACATTTTACACACAGTATTTTGTTTGCTATTATACTCAATTCTTCCTCAGAAGGGCATATTATAGTGCAAACATTATCCTTAGAGCTGTCAACTTTCGGCATTTTTATTTGCAACAATTTATAACTCTATTTATTTATTTATTATTATTTATATTCTCTTATAATATAAATTTAAGTACATAATAATAACATATAAAAAGATGTGATGATTCTTGCACGTGAATTTTATGAATTAAATTTGTTTATTTACTTAAATCTCGTCTTTCTTTCACTTCTGTCAGGAACATTTGCAGTTATATTTTGTATTTTTGGAAACTTATAATAATGATTGATACTGATACAATTGTCAAATTATCGGCTTCACGAGAGAAATCCAACAATATAAAACGTATATTTTACAAATATTCTTTCACCTCGGAATTCTTTTAAATGCGGTCGATTTTAATAATTGCACTTTATTATAAATATGTAATAAACGTTCGATAAAACATTGCCGTATTTGTGCACGAACAACTACACACTAATGCTCTACTCGATTGATATACAACCAGAATTAGGTTAGGTTTGGTTTTGGCATTTGTAGTTTTACATGGGTGTGTGTGCATGAGAGAGAAAGAGAGAGAATGGCAAGTGTCATGTACATGAAAGCAACAAACATTTGCACTTCATAAATGCTGTGATAACAAATCAAGTAACAAAGTTCATATCAGAAAGTATTTTAAAATTCAAACAATATATGATTATTTTATTCGGTCGGTAACAAGCACGATAGGTTCGTTTAGTACCGTTTTGTTGTTTTCAGTGAGAATAAGCTTTTCGAAGTACAAAATATAAAATGTTTAAAATGGCTTTGTTACCTAAAGTAAGTGTACAAGAATAATACTTTTCGTGAATTGAAATTTAGTTTTAATTAATTAAAAATGAAATATGTCTGTGAAATATGTGACGTAATGGATAGGTACAAAAAGTTACTTATTATACTTAATTCTAGTAAACAACATATGTTATTGCGTGCATATATTTTTTGTTGCTTTAATGAACAACAAACTTCTTGCTTTACTTCATTTGTCAGTAAATATAAAATACATTTTTATTATTGTATTATACTGTATAATAATGTATAGATTTGTATGTTTTTACTTATTTCAATAATGAATACAATCATTTTAATAAGGATAAAAAAATAAGTTAGATAATAAAAATATTTTTATATTGTTTAGTTATGACTATGAGTTTGACATTATAAAGAAAGGTTTTATTTTTCCATAGTTTACTTAATATTAGTTATTTAAGTTATATTTGATTGCTTACATAAATTTATATATATTAAACATTAATTTTTTTAGTTTAGAATTAGAGTAAATTAATAATTATGCATAAAAAGAGCATTTTACTTTAAAGAGCTGATAACTGTGTAATTAAAATAATTTGCAATTTCAGACAATTCTTCAACAAAGATTATACAGTAGTAAAGTAGCATTAAATGATGTTGTTATTGTCAGTGCAGTAAGGACTCCAATTGGATCCTTCCTAGGATCCTTAGCAACAGTACCAGCTCCTAGATTAGGAGCAATAGCAATACAGGTAATAAATAGTTTTCACTTTATTATCATTTTTACATTGTTATCAATTTAAGCAAATTAATCTAATCTATACCAAAATTATCTGTGCTTGTTACTCTAATTCTTGTTTCTAATATTCACAAAAAATATTGCCATTTCATTACTTATATGGTTAAAAGCTAAATTTTATCATAATTTATTTACCAAAGTACAAAATAATATTTAATAAAATTATCTTCTGATTGAGATTTGTTTTTAATGAATGAGTGTTTTAATTGAATTAAAATTAAATAAGTGTTTAAATAGATAATGAACTAAAATGGATAACTGTATTAAATCATTAAATAATCCTTGGGTGCAATTATTGAATATGTAGGCAGCAATCGAACGAGCTGGTATTACTAAGGAACAAGTCAAGGAAGTTTACATGGGAAATGTATGCCAAGCTTATTTGGGTCAAGCTCCAGCAAGACAAGCTACATTATTTGCAGGTTACAGAAGTGTTAATTATATAGCGCCTGTAATGATGTTAATTTTCAGTTTGATACCATTATTGTATCAACAATAATAAAAGACTATAAGGACTATCTACGAAATTAATTAATACATATGATATAATTGTATTTTCTGTAACATCTATCCACAAGCACAATTTTCAAGTTTATATTTATATCAAAATATAAAAGTAACAGAAAATTTATCAAGTATTTTAGAATGCAAATTAATTTCAATTTCGAAGTTATTGGGTTGTTCGGAAAGTAATTTCGTTTTTTCCCGATAGAGGATTTAATTGTATTTTTTTGATCCCAACTTCACACTTAAGCCGCATAATCATTATATGTTTTGAGAGGTGATATAGCAAGGCTT
>JABFPN010004487.1:0-15060 GCA_022817305.1 Leptoteleia sp. ZL-2020
GTGGGGGGGGGGGGGGGGGTCAAACAGATAATTATCGAATATTCTATTACTCTTAAATAGACAGTTTTGTGAGTGTAGTGTCAAGTCAAGTGTCTAACCAACTAGGTTAACCACGACCTCTAATGTTACTTACTGCAATTTTCCAAGGTAAATTATCAACTGTATTGAATAGTAGTATGAATATTTTGTAAAGAAATTGGAAATAGATTGTCATAGTTGACCGAGTTGGTAAGTCATGTGACTTATTATCTTTATTGTAGTGTAGCGAAATAACGAGCAGTTATGGCAAAACTTGTGGTTATCTGTGGCAAACTCTACGATAATTTAATTAAACCACGGTGTTTTATTTTGCGCGGGTACTAATTGCACTGGGAGGAATCTGTCAGTGCTTGCTTCTATTATTGACAATAACTTGGAGTTATGTGTGCATTTATAATATTCCTAATGAAATGATATAGTATTACAAGCAAATATAAGAGAAAAGTATGATCTGGTAAAGTGAGATTTGAAAAGTATCTACTAATAACGTAAATGTATAAACAAAGATAAACTAATAGCGTTTTGTTTCGTTTGTGCAAGCAGCAAAGGTTGACCCTACGCCTCACACGTCATCGTTTAACATGGGCTACCTCGTCTCGCCGTATCCGTACCCGAATGGAGCCGGAGGACCTATTCCAGTTTCTATGGTGAGTAAATTTTAGTTTCATACGGCACAACCGCGTTTTGTTTCGCGCGTCACATTTGTCAAGTAGTCTCAAAGCAGACCCAAAAGACTATTTTGATGGCTCGACGTGATACAATTGAGAAAAAACGGCGCATCCGCGGAGAACTCGACGGCATCAATTATGCCGCGATTCCGCGGAGACGCACCATGGTCGCGCGCTTTTGCCTACGCGCCCCAAAAGGTGGATGACGGGAGTTTCCAGCGAGGCCGCCGTAGCACATTAATATTAATTCCACGTCGGGGATTTACATTCCTTGTACGAGCGCGTAGCCCCATTAATGGCCCTTTTAGGATGAAAATAAAATTGACTCGGGCACTATTTTAAGACTTCTTTTTAAGGAAAACATAAAACTGCAAGACATCGCGCGTAAAAACGTTCTTTTCGAAAAACCGCCGGACTTTTGTTTAGGCTGCGCCCGTAAAACCGACGGTAATTGTGAGAGAGAGCCGTTGCCAGTTGGCGAGCGGATACGGTTATTGCGGAAAGGCGAGCCGGCGAGGGCCGAAACAATCGTGAATCGTGCGCCACGGTCGATCGATTTTCGCAACCGTTTTTGGGCTCCAATTTGAGAAGACAGGGAGGCTTGTCGCCGCCAATTATAAAGAGACGAAATAAAGTAATAAAATGGCGCAGAGTGAGAAGTTGAAATTGAAAACCTCTTTTTTGCCACGGGTTTACGGCGATCGACCATTAAATGGCCCGCGAAAAACGCTGCTGATGGTAGATCGGATCCGATTTCTGGTCGTGTCTTATGGGAATGAAAGTAGATAGAGTCGCCGAGGCATGCTCGTTGTCGGCAATAACGACATAATAACATGGTAGAAGATGAGCGCGCCCGAGCGAGTCTCGCTGTTGGCGGGACGAAGACACCGCAAAGACGGGGAGAACTTTGGCTAGTGGGCCGCCAAGGCCTCCTCGTTCTTCGTCCCCCAATACTCGTCCAACGCTCGCTCTGGCCTGCCGCAGCCAAATTAGTTACGCGTCCAGTCGCGGGATTGCTCTTGTTCGCCATTTTCGTCAGCCGCAGCGTCGTTACCCAAGTAGAAATTAAGTGTGGAACTAGATGTGGTCCTGATTCGTTTTCCACGTTTCCAAATCAGGAACCGATTTGCTATCCAAATAAGGCGCTGCATCAGTTCGTAACACTCGGTATGTATAAGGGCCCAATGAGGAACCAAGTTGGAACCAAATTGGAACCAAATCGGAGCCCAAGAGGGATCTTATTTGTTATCCACACGGAGAGGAAAGATTAATAAAAATTACTAATCAAAAATGAAAACCTGATGGGTGCCTGACCGATGCCGAGCGTTACGTTCTGTACCGGTGCCCAATTAGTTAACCTTGTTTGGGCCAGCTTTGGACGCCACATTAAATCAGGAAACTGTTGTTCAGGTATTCCACGTTTCAGCCCCATCGGGGTCCTGTAGGTGATAGGGCATGGCCGATTTCATTTCTACTAGGGTATTTATGCCGACACACTTATTACATTCTATCGGGACCAGACCTGCTCACATGTTTTCGTGCACGCATAATTGCCCACCGCTCGTAAACGAATAATGGTAAATGCTTTTCCGATTAAGCACCGAGAATATTTTCGCCCTAAGCTCGTACCCATTTTTTCGTTTCGCACGGCCGTAATTGGTACATCAAATACTGCTTTTGTTTCACTGCTTTGGTGTATTACGTAACGAAATTTTTCAAAATATTCTTATACAAAGTAGGGACTAATAACAGGTCAATCCTTATTACGATTCGCTTTCATTTTATCGAAAATGTTATCTTAGTTATTTACTGCATATAATTGTAGTTATTGCACAAGTTAAACTTAATTCTATTAATGTTTCTGAAGTAATAATAAACAGCAATTCAGTTATTATAATGAATTGCATATCGCTTTTCTTTGAATATAAGACAACAATAATTAGTGTGAACATTTAAAAATTATGATTAGTGGAGATTCAGTAATTTTTAATGCGAAATTTTGTATATTGTATAAATAATAATTCCAAAGGAAATCCTTCCTCTTTCATTAAAATTAAAATTTGGAAGAAAGAAAGAAAAGATATACTTCAATGTATAAAGAAAATGTATGTAAATTCAGGGAAAAAAGTAAATAAGTAATGAACTCTTGGATTTACTCTCGTTCATTGCCTCGGAGTTCGACTGTTCGCAATTAAGGATTCACAAAATTGCCAATAAGTGAATTAAAGTGCCAATTACTGGGCGACTCCCCGTTACACCTTTGTGCGCGAATACCGCATTTGCAGGCAAAGAGCCTTTCTTTGACTGCGTCTCAAATATACATAGACGGATTTAAATATCGTGGCCCTTCGTTATAGTCTCCTCAAGAGGCTAATTTACATTTTCGAGTTGAATAACAGCAAGCGTCGGTCGAATATAAAACACAACTTGCGACAGCATCGACGTCGCATTTTCCCCGCGCGCGACCAGATACCGCTCACCTTTTGTTCCCGTCAAATCGCTAGATAGAGTTGCCTCATTTTATCTTTTTGTAAGCACGCGGTACCATTCAAATTCACGGGGTAAATGTTAATACTCGTCAAAGTACGTAGTCTAAGGCCGGTGCTATTTCTCGTAGGAAATACTAATCACTATAAAGGCAAATTTGTTGTAAAAAAAGATAAAAATAGGAACAATAGGTGGAAAAATGGATGGAGTAGATGGAGTAGAAAAAAAAAGGGTTGGTGGAACCAATTAAATGGAGCACGATTCGACGGGGTTCCTGAAAATATAACGGGCGTATCAAAGCGCGCTTTCGCGCTGAGGGGAGTGAACTGTACGTGAGCTTTGAGCTGAGCGAGCTGGATGCAGCGAGCATGTGAAATCCAAAACCCTTATATTAAAACACTGCCAGACAAACAACCAACAGCGACGCGCTTAATTCAAAACAATATAATAGGCCACGTCAACGTAGCAGCTCTTTTTCTTCCCCATGCGTGCTTTTCTGATTCTCCTTCTCACGTTGTATCTTAAAACGAACAACCGAGCGAACGAACGAGCGAGCGCTTATAATGCACCGGTCGTTGCTGTCACCGCCAACGGTGTTGTTTTCGTTGTCGCTGCCGCTGCCATTAAAGCCTCCTTCAAGTTTTCTTCGCATTCCACGTCTTTCATCCAAAGTCGCCCGCTTTTATCAGCGACGACCTTTTCGCTTTACACTGCTTTCCTCGCGCTTACAAATTCTTGCTTCGTATATACCGCTGCCAATTCGTCCCAAGACGCACCACTGGCGCTTCTTTTAATAACACCTCTGCTAATTACTCCATGGCTGCTGAGGTTACATACAAGATAAATGCGTTTCAACCTCTTAAGCCTGCCACGCAATTCTTTCCATTTCTAGGATACTTATAATTACTACAATATCATACACTAAAAAAAATATTCAGATTACAATTAACTCCACCGTGAAGTTAAAATATATTTAGTTTCATCAAGTGAGGTTAGTTTGATCGAAATGAATTTAATAAGCAGAATCTACCCCATACTAGATTTGCCATCAGTTATTAGAATTAACTGAAAAAACGATTCAAACAAGGATTCGCGGAATTGAATTTTCTCCGCGAGGTACTTGATTTACACTATGTTTTAAAAATAAATTCAAATATGTTAAGTTCGTGAAAATAAATGAAAAAGTGTTTGGAACAAATATTCGTGGAGTTCATTTTACTCCACGGTTCTTTTAAAGAAACCATAATATGAATAATAAGATCGTGTAATGTATTATAAATTAAAATAAAATAAAGTAAACATAAAATTGTTGCGAAATTTCGATCCTTTGGCTTAAAATCTTCTTCGGGCAATTATAGAACGTTATATAATCATTGAATTATTTGAATCAAATTGGAAATTGTGAACACAATTTAACTTTAAATTTTCCGCTGTTAACAATATTTTAAATGGCTTCATATCTTGGAAGAATTGAGTTGTCATACAATTTTCAAGTGGAATTCAGTTAATTCAACCCTCTTTTTTTTTCAGTGTACATATCATGAAACACAATCAGATTGTAAAAAGGTTAACGAGTAAGAGTTGCGTGGAAATCTGTTAAGCTAAAATATGTTTTAATCTTAATCGACAATCCTTGTCGCGAACTTATTTATGTGTATTTTCTTATAATTAGAGGTACTCCAAAAATCTTGATTTCAGAGCTGGTTGAGATTCCTTGAAGAAAAAATATAACAAGTGTTAAATAGAGTTCATTATTGAGAGCATTGAAAATAGCTCATGGATTTTTCTGTGTCGGCTCACACAGACAAAAATTAGAACGATCGTTCATTCTATACAGTGAAAAAAAAACATTAAGTATTAATATACTTGAGGTTTAAAGCGCAGCCATTTGTACAATATAAGAAAAATTATCGTGCAGCACAGTAAAAATTATGGTAAAACGCATCAAAATATATGAAAGCTCGGTAATTTTTCCTATATTTTACAGACGGCTTCGCTTGAAGGTTATTTCTTAATGGTTTTTTTTTCAGTGTAAGGCAATACAGTATCCAAAACGATAGAAGAATTGTGCTCTATTAAATGCACAACGCGCTTTACCAATAGGAACCAACAGTTTCCGTTTGCTTGCCCAATTTGGCAGCTGTTTACTCGTCTCTGAGGCAGTTCATTTTCTCTACAGAAATTATTATCAGTCCATGGCCTGTGCATATTGTAAACAACTAACGTTCAAAAATGATGTGTATTAAGCTCAGCTTGAACAGAATGTTTGAAAAATATTTGTTCTTAGTATTCCATAAAATCTCTTTACGTAAGTATACAGCTGAAATAAAGCATTTTTAATTAGAAATAGTGTACAACGGTGAACAATAAGTTTAATCTTTTCTGACAAAATAAGTCCTGTTTCTAATTAAACACAACATATATTTTTAAATTTTTTACTATAAGACGTCTATTCAAGATCGGCAACACTGTGTTCGTCATAATTTCCCAAGTACTCTATGGATTGTTGATTTTTCGATTCATTTCCGCGTTAATGTATTTTGAGCGCAGGGTATTTTAGCGTTCATGGCAATTTTTAAAGTGTGGAATATTCGGGATTGTTTGGCTACGATAATTATAATTTCTACCCATTTCAATAATAGCCAAACAATATAATCTGACTGACATAGAAATTTAGTGGTGCACTTGATATTTTTTTTCCGTGAAGTAATATATTTTTCTATCAACATTAAAAGACGGAAAACTATCAATAATAAAATTTACATAATATATGAATTAAATTATATATTATGTAAATAATCATTGTATTGTTTTCGCTTAAAATATTTTGAACTTATTTTGAAAATAAATTATGCATATTAGAAGTTTCCCTCCTGACAATAAGTCTTCAGTTAAGTTCATTTTTACTGTCATTATACCCACCGAATGACTTGATTTATTTACAAATTTCAGACATGAGTACGTAATAAGAGATAATTTAGAAATCTTGGCTTCCAACAAATTTAAAAAATAGTGATTAATTGATAATTTTGTAAGTTCCGATAAACCAACCATTTTTAAAATAAAAATTGTATAGACTTTAATTTACCCAATGTATGTGCCGCTTATATATAAATATATCTGTTTATTTTTATTTTGTATATATATATCTATATATATAAATGTAATTATTAATTATATATAATAGATACATAACGAGTCGCTGAAAATAATCAACTGTGATTCAAGTTGCAAAAAAAAGTGCTCGAAGCCTTCGTGGTTGAAAATAATAAAAATGTCTTAAGTCATTTCCTCTGTCAAGCCCGCTGACAAAGCCTCCCGCCTGCGAGAAGCGAATTGTCCTGTAATAATCGTCTTAATCCCCCAATTACTTTCCAATCTTCTTTTGTTCGTGCAGATGCATACACTGTGCCGAAGAAGACTGAAAATCACTACATCTCAGCGCCACCTACCGCCATGTCCTTGACAATTTCTGGAATCCTTGACGTGGGTGCTGCTATTTTTGCCTTTTATAACTACTTGGCACTCAATCCCGGTGTTTACCGATTCACAACGTTCTTTACTAGCGTGTAAATTTGCGATGCCTTCACCCAGTAAAACGTGCCCAATTGCGTTATGAGTTGACCTTCTTCTATGAAAATAATCCTCGTTGGCAAATCGAGGCAGAAAATATACTTTACACTCGTTTGTTAGCGATGAAAATAAAAGTCCCGTCTTTTTCGACGATCGCGAAATTGTTGCTCGTTAATGTAAAGTGGTTGCAAAAATGCACTTTTCCGTGATAATTTGCGATTTGCCTCGATTGCAATTTGAGAGTTGTATTTGCGTGCCTCCATTTACGCCCTTCCATTAGAAAATGTCTCTGCAGAACCAGAATTGTCTTTCCTCCCATTGCACAAAAAGCAATCAACCGACGCTCGAAAACGAAATTCCCCGTCGGTTTTCTTCCGCGAGAATGGACTCGGCAAACATCGCTTTTTCTCCTTCTTGCCTATCCCATCCGATTTAAAAGCAATTTAAATTCTACGATACCACAGCGATAATTTTACTTCATCACTGCTTAGAAGCAAACACAAAACTAAATTTCAACTTTCCCGAGATACCTATTCTCCCTTCTCAGTTTTGATTTAATACCCCTTTCCATCTTGAAACAAGCATTCCCCAATCACAAATGGTGTTTCCCGTCTTTAAAAATGAAACTCTGAATATGAATGGGGATAGCTTTTAATGATGGAATAAAAATAAATTTGAGATATCGGTCGATTACCCGACGAGTCTATGAGTGTGCAATAATGTGTTGATCGTTAAAATTAAATGTTTACAAGGACACGATGGTGCTTCAACTGTACGCATCGAGCACCTAAAACCACCAACGAAGAGAAAAATCGATAATTTAAGTTGTGACAGGTAGAAATGTAGTTGTTTCCCCGAAATTGGTGATGGATGATGAAGCAATAATGTAGGAAGTGTTTAAGAATGGCAATCGCGAGGGATAAATGAGCCAGAATAAATGCGAGGGAGGGCCGTGAACGTCGGAGAATGGCCAGAACCAACCAGCTCACGAGACGCCATTTGGACCATGCAAGATACGCGTCCCTCGCTCCAGCTTTCTACCGCCGAAATTTCCTTTCTCTGTCTCTTTCTTTCTCTTTCATTATCTCTCTCTCTCTCTCTCTCCCTCTCTCGCGCGCGAGCGCGAGCGGTTTCCTTCTCTTCGGCCTCCGCATCGCCGTCCGTTTATTCACGTTTCCCTCTTACCGTTCGCTCGATGGTAACAGAGATACACCCAACTCTCGTTAAAGTGTAAAGCCGCGTCTGGGATCGTTAATAAAACCTCGAGGATGGATCAAGATCGAGATTAATAGCGACCAGTCACGCATTGTTTATGTTTATTTTATGTTGCGTCGATTATTGCACACGTCGGCGAAGATAAGTGTGCTATTACGCAACGCGGTGATACAAGCTTCGTGCGCTCCGAACACGGACAGCGAGGTATGCATTCCTACCAATTATTGCGCTCGATTTATGGCTTAGTTTTTTCTCATGATGAATACAGTTTTTTCTCTCTACTTCTTTTTCTTTTTTTCTTTTCAGCGTTTATTTATTTATTAATTTTTTTTCAAAACATTCACTTCGCAATTTGGAGGATTCTACGCGTTATTAATAAACAATAAATTTCAGATTAATATTGCAGTAACTTAGAGTACTCGCGTTCTTATAAAATAAACTTTTATAATCATTCAAGGAATAACTTGCATCGAGATGTTACAAAAATTACATTAAACACTCGGCAATATACGTTACGAGTCGTTGAAATTTAATTTATCCGCGGAAGAAAGACCGTGACCGATACGAGTAGATAATTATATCATCGTGTAGCAGGTCATTGTGATAAATTAATGCAACAAAGCATGAAAAAATTGCCGCTATAAATGCCACCGAGTTTTACACACTTGTATAGGTTGTAAAAGTGAACGAGAAAAGATATTGTTTGTTGAAAAGACAACGCACGTTGGTCGGACGATTTTTTCCAAAATTCCACAACGCTCGTAAAATGCTATGAAACGCCGTGAAAAAAGCACAGAGGTATTTCACAACAGGAAATGCCAGTTTCCATGTGGGGAATATCTTCTGAGTAGTATCTATATAAAGAAGACCAAGTTCGTTACGAACTGGCGACGATGCGTATACGCATAAGTAAAGAGCAATTAAACAAGTTCAGCCCTGAGAAGAGCGACATTTGAAAAATTAGAGTTATGGGATGGAAAATGGGAATAGGCTAACAAGAGAATTATTAGAAATTTTGCGGGGCTGAAAGGTGTTCCTTCGAAAGGGGTACCCTGCGGTTTCTGGGAATACGAAACAAACCGCGCTTGTTAGCGAACAAAACGCATTGGAAGGAACTCGCGTTGGAATAGTTGGCTCGGGGATCGGTGTAAACGCACAATGCCCAGTACGTGGTCGTGTTGAGCGCGTAAAGAAGTTCGAAAAGAGCGTAAGCGCGCGCGCCACCTGAGCGCGACACGAGCGCGCCGGCATTCTGTCGTGGGAGTGAATTACCATCTTCCTTCCATTGAGACTGACAAGGCTCCGGAGACCTCGTTTTCGTACGCGTATAATATATACGTACCTGCCGTGGCTACCTCCGGACAAGTTTTTTTCGCCTATTTGGAACCGCGCGACCCTGCCCCCCCCCCTCTCTCTCTCACTCTTTCTCCCTCTCCATTCCTCTCTCTCCCTTCCTCTCTCCCTCTCTCACTCGCTCGTTTACCTTCAAATTCCTTCCGTCTGAAAATCTTTTTCAAATATCCTCAACCTCTTCTCTTTCTCGGCGCTTTCTCTGTCCTCGTCTTTCTTCGTCTCGCGTTTCATTTCTAGTTTCATCGCGAGCGAAATCAACGAATGAACGGATTTTGTTCCCCCCGAGACTTGTCCTTGAGATGTTACTTCTCTCTTTCTCTTTCGTGAGCACGGACTCCCCGTGGATTTTCTATATGGCCAATGACGGACGCCTCGTGACTTTGGTCCTTGAACAAATGGCGAATGGACGACGTTAGAAGAAGCCACGTTGTTGAAACATCCTATCTCATCGATTCGCGATTATTCTTCGGCCCAAGATACGGACTAAGCAGAAGACGGAGAAAGAGATTCGGGGAAGATATGAATTGGTGAAATCCAAAAATGGCGTGGGATTTTGTTGAGAAGCCTGTTTGTAGCCAGATTAAATTCTACTTTCAAAGAATAGATAGATTTTACATGTTTATTGTTGCTGCTTTATAGATGCTGTCCGCAGGGGTACCATAAAGAACGGCCTGGAAATATTTTATTTCAATGTTCAATGAGAGTATTGTAATCTGTTGAAATTGTGTTGTTCTTCTCAACAGGTTCCAAAAAATATACATTTTTATTTCATTCGAATTGCATTAGATATTCCTGTCTAGTTTAAAATGGGTGTAATATTTTACAAATGTTTAAGGATTAATGACACGAAAATTATAGTTGTACGACTGAAAAATATTTTAGGATATAATTTAAAAAGTGATTTTTCTTCTTTTTGTTGTATTTTTTTTACACAATGTACATAATTATATAAAATACCACTGGCATACATTTCTCCGGTTTGCGATTTATCTTGCATCACTTTGATATTTATTTTTTATCAATATTTCATTAATATTTCTGAGAATGCATTTTGTATTACAAAGTGTTTGAAATTAAATAACTCTGGAATATTTTAAAGTATACCCACGCTTTGCTATAAACAACCATCAACGTTAAATTGAATTTTTTCTCCATTACTCTATTTAATAAAAGAATATTTTTCTCGAACCTTTATTGATACCGAGCCTGATACTGAGAGCAATTTTAAAGAGTTGTATGCTGTTATTAGAGCATACAATATAATTATAATTATTGGTAGAATATAATAGCAATACAACTGAAGATTGGTGAAGCAGCAACATAGGATCACAAACTGACATGGTGGAGGTCTCCGTTCAAATATAAAATGGTGCAAATTTTTCTTAAATTAATACCTGCAACCTGCTATTTTAACTAAAAGTTAAGATATTATATAATTGAACTGTATATTAATAAAATTTTACAAATTAAGAAATAAATATGAATTTAAATTTTAGTATAGCAGTACGGAATTATTAATAAGATTTGCAGAGCCAATATTGAATCTGTACAATGAGAAAAATAAATTTTAAAAAATTGAAAATTTTCGTTGTAATTTGAGGATATGACGCACAATGTAGCAGAAAGTATACGGAGAGAGAGAAATATTTTAAATTATAAACTAGTGATTACAAATTTTAATGAACTAAATTCCAATTGTTGGAATATATAAACAAATTATGACACATTTTACTAAAATTTAACAAAGAGATTGTTAAATTATACGAAACTACATAGGATAACTATTTTTAATAAACTAATTTAATTATTTAGTTTCCCATTTAATGGTATTCTGTAAGTATAATGACAAATTAATAAACTTTTTATTAAAAATTGATATTTTTCTCTCAGTGTGTAATCAAAAGTTGTACAATGCATTTAGAAAATTTGTAAAAAGTGAAAAATCATAGTATTTATGTCTTTTATGAATACATTTTGTAATTTTTTTTATTGAACTTTTGTAGCTTTGTCCTTTATGTCCTTAAAGTACAAGAAAAAGATTACCCATTTTCAGAAATTTTTCTCTGTGTATACTGATTAACCATCTGATCGTAGAAATATCAGTATAGTTTATAGCACTGGCTTCAGTACTGAGCCAATATAGACTGTCCTTACCGGCAATCCTGGTATCGGTACTTTGTCAGTAAATAATGCTTACCGCATTGTTTACTCTTTCGATACAATAAATGAACTAAAATTGTATGCAAACGAGAAAAATGCATTCCGGTCACCGCAAGTACCTTATCACGTTCATTGTACTATCCGAAATCTCCTATTTGCCTTCATCCCTTCACTTGTGTTTTCGCTATCGAGTTATTTTAAGTGTGGCGCCACAGGAAGTTTAAATGTTCTCTCTAAGAAGAGCTTCCTCTGTCCGCGTACGTTCCAACAAAAAAAAAGGCTCAGTTTTGCCAACTACCGAAGCGTTTATCGCTCTGAACAGTGTCTACTTTTAGACGACGCATCAAAGGCATGTAAGAATTTTTTGAGTTATCTTCAAATAACATACGAATATAGTATTATGACAATTATAATAAAATTTCTCGTTATTATATCTCTGCTACTGGACAAAGTTCATCTGATAAGACTGCAACTTTATTTTTAGACGAGATATGCGTTTAACTGATTGAATATCTTTATTTTCACTTGAATTTAAAGATTTCAAATCCATTGAAAGTAGATACATATTACGTTAATAATAGTACGTTTTTTTCGATGTTTCTAACTTTACATCATAATTTTTTACAAATAATAAAGTATAATATTAAATTTTATATTTTGTTCGTACGTTGTCAGTGCGTTGTCAACTTATTTAGCTGAACAGCTGCAATTTGAATTTTAAGAAAAATCTGAAACTTGAAATATACAAAGGATGAAAGAGTAAAAGAAAAATGCTGAGCAAAAGGACTACAGAAAAAAATCATATAATTATTTTAGTTCATTAAAGAACTCGATAATTCTCAACAATTAGTTAATGCAGAAAACGTTAATAATTTAGCTTTCGAATTGAAAGATAATAAATTTATATAAATTTTCTCAACTGCCTATATAACTTGAAGTAATTGTTTAAAAATAAAATTCGTTTGATTGAATTTTTCGTCACAGTGCAAAAGCTTAGTATTATCATTTATTTCTTTATGAAATTCCAGAATCAGCGTTATAAACGTGACATTCTATTAGGTACACAAATAAGTCCCCGCTTTTTAATAACGCTCTAAGCAAAAAGTATTGTAAAAACTACTAGACTTTATAGTAAATGCCGGATATATTTGTCTGATGTCAAAAAAATATCGTGCAAATCTAGTAAAATATGCTGAAAATCCAGTATATGATGCTAGAAATTAAACAATAATAATGAGATTTCCAATATATTTTACTAGACTCGAATAGTATTCCTTAGAATGAAGCAAGTACGCTGAAAAAAAAGTTACTGTGCTTGGAACCTTAAAACGCATGCGTTTGTACAATATGGGAAAGATTACCGCGCCAGTACAGTAAAAATTATGGTAAAACGATGGGAAATATGGTGAAACACACCAAAAAATTTGCTTGGTTTAAAGTCACTAGGAATGTTGATTTATCATTAATGATAGCGGAGATTTATTTATGCGTTGTTAATAATTACAGGTGGAAGAAAGATGCCGAAAGAAAAACGCGAGTTGATTCTGTTTACGTGGAAAGTTGTCGGAATGACACGCGTTGCCATGCCGCACGATTAACAACATAATGACGGAAAGGCTGCGCTCCGGTGTGGTAGTAAAAATCGTAACAGTCGGAAACGTCGTATCAACGAGGCTAACTTTATGACGACGAAAGCAACGAAAGTGTTATTATTCGTCGTATCCGTTTGGGGCTCGGCGCGGGTACTTTAACGGCAAACGGAAATGAGTAAGTCAAGTCCCGGATAATGGTGAGGCCCCGGCTTCCTAGAAGCCGCGTTCGCTTTTTCTCTTTTCGTGGGGAATATATCCGTTTTTGAGTCGCGTCAATGCAAACATTTGCACTTTGCGCCGATGCAAATGGCCACGGGGCCATTTCGCCGGCGGAGCCCCGCGTCGACGAGGCCGATTGCGCCGACGTCTACCGGGTTATTAGGATTTTACGCTTCAGCGAGTTGCAATCACGAGATTGATTGCAAATGGAAGAATGCGAACACAGTGTCTCCATTTGCCGATGAGATGGCTACGCGGCAAGAGCCATTAACGCAAACTCACCGACGCGGGTCATTCGTCTTGCGCAGAGTGTCGAGCCGAGCACTAAACCAAGCCACATCCTTCAATCAAAATGGCCTTGAATACTTTTTCATACTCTGCCCTGCCCCTCATTCTTCCTCGAGCCTCTTTTTCCTCCTTTATTACAGCTCTAATCATTCCGCGCTTCATCCTCTTCACTCTCCCTGTGCAATTCATCATCTTATCATAATCCCAATTAGTTTATTCTCGCTGCCCGATGTGTGCCCGACTTTCTTCATCGTGCTTCTTTCTCTTCTCATTATTTCACCTCTTTCCGTCAATATTTGACTGCTGCTATATTTATGTTTCGTTTGTACGTGAGCTAGCTTTAATTGTTTTCAATCTTCCACAATTTGATCAGTGTGACTTTCAAACTGTAAATTTATTTTAATTTCAGTTTATCCCATAAATTGTATTAAAATTTATGACAGAACGAATTTGGTTGATCAAAAGTGCTACAATACATTGGCAGATGCTTTTTCGTTTCAGTCGATATGCTGAATAATAGAAATATACACAAGTGTAATCAAATACTCTGCATTCAATTTAACGGGTCTTAATAATTTCGGAAATTGATTCATTTAAATTTTATTATTAATTCGGGTGCTTTCACTATTGCAACTACCAAAGAACACATAATTTTAAAGAAGAAAAAAAATTCGTGAAATGTTGAAAAGCAAATTTATCAATTTAAGTTGTTCCTTTTATTGGTTATTCAATTATTATGTTATATGTTGTAATTATAATAATTAAAAAGTAACATCTGTTAACAAAACATTATGTATATGATATTAAATATAAAATTTAAACAAATACCCACATGGAAATTTTCATAAGGTCCAATACTGACTGAGTACCGACACCGGTATTGCCCCTGTACAACGTATATAAGGTCCATACATGTTTCATATATATTTTACCAATTTCATACAAAGAAATAAAAAATTCATATATGGACATATATGTTTCTCCTTAATCCATATGTGGTCATATATGGTAAGGAAATTATTAAATGCATATATGGCTAAAATATTATATCGATTATTGCCACATAAGACGATTATACATGGCCATATACGGATAAGCATATATGTCTATATATGAAATTTTTATTTCCTTAGATAAAATTGTTAAAACATATGTGGACCACATATGTTTCATTTTACTAGGGTATGGTATAATTAAGTTTTAAATACTTAAAGAAGGCTAGATAAATAAAAATGACTTCTGGCTAAGTGGTAAAGTTGTCATCATTCTTTACATTAGAACGATTACATTTTGAGTTCATTTCTCGCCGTCGCAAAATAAACTTTGTATGTATAAACATTGTGCATCTAATTTTTAAATTGCGTTTTTTTTACCTATCTGTGATAGTATCCATGTAGAAAAAAACGATCGGACCAAGCATGGCCCAAGCTTGGTGCCGTCGATCGGCATAAACCCCCCCCCCCCTA
>JABFPN010004488.1:0-15059 GCA_022817305.1 Leptoteleia sp. ZL-2020
AAAAAAAAAAAAAAAAAAAAAAAAAGAGAGAGAGAAAGAGATCAAAAGTGTTACACAAACTTTTTTTTTATTTATTTCTTTCACCCCTCCCTCTCTCTATCTCTTTCTCATCCTCTTTCTCTGTCTGTTTCATCTTTTCTCTTATGCTTCCTCTTGACTTTTCCCGTGACGTCACGCTTCTATTCTCAGACTGTTAGACGCAGCGATATCTTTAGAGCGCCAATTGGTACCTGTAGTTTGCTTCCTACGTTTGTGGATCTCGTATAAATGGTCCACTCGAGAGAACAGATATACAAATCGGACACAAAAAGACTAGTTGAGATTCATTTCACTGGATAAAGAAGTGATCAGTTTAAAGGTCAAGATCAATGAAAATTAAGAACAAACACAGTCCAAAAACAGACTAAAGTGTCAATGAGAAATACCAAAGGGATTCGATATACGGTAAATTTGCTTAAAATTTACACCGAGAAAAAAGTAATGGTAAAATTTCAAACATTTTATCGGAATTTAAGGATATCCATGAAAAACAAAAATTTTTACAGTGAAAGAGGGTCAAAATGATAATCATAAAGATAGTTTACAGTAATTTTAAAGTCCGATAATTGAATTATAATTGAATTACTTAATAAAAAAACATATTGTCAAATGTAAATTTTAAATTCATTTTTATAAAGAACTTTTTTCAAAATAATATTGAAAATGGAAAACGAAATGGAAAGGGAAAAGACAATACCGATTGCGTCAGCTTTGTATAAATCCTCGTTTTAATTAAAGTTAGTTTAAGTCTATGAAGACCTTTCATCACTTTAACAACTGGCATTTACGTGTGTTTACGGACAACCCGTTCAAATACATCACGGAAGTTAGTACATATTTACACGAGATTGTCACTGGGATGAGCTTTGAAATGAAACCAATAGGGGTCCATTGTAGTCTGGCCACTTTGGAGCGAGGCCAGCGTTGCTGAAAAAGTAACCATCGCGTCAGAGCTACGTGACTGGCGCAGAAACACCGTGTTTTTTAACACTATATTCGCTCAGCTTCCGCAACTTACAGATACTACACAATTGCTAAAAAATTATCCCTGACATATTTTGAGTAAGATGCGTCAAATTTCAGGGACTTCTTTTCAGTTTTTTTTTCGACTTAATCTAATTTAAATTAAATTCGCAAGTGGCATAATAACTTCTAAAATTGTAAATGTTTTAGTGCTTCAGCATTTATTACTATTAAACAATTTTCCTAAAATTCCACTAACGTTTCTAACCACGTGGACAACGAATATATTAAAGTTAAAAAATTATTACAAACTTTACTACTAATTTTATAATAATTTTTTTGCAAAATTTTTGCTTCACAATTAAAATTTAAAATTATCCCCAAAACACAAACGTGTTATTTGATTAAACAATTAAAATATGATCTGTCATTTAACAGTTTGGATCGAACTTTTTCAAATTCTTGTAGTTAAACAAATATGTCAAAAGGTTAATTTTGAAAAAAAGTACACAGACTAGCAACAAAATGAATACTTATGTAACTGCTTATACAAGAGATTATGTTCAACCTGACTTCAAACCAAAATTATACAAACCGTCAAATATTTTGAAAAAATCTGACTTTTGTAATCGTAAAAAAATTGAAGAGGCTCCTTACATTCCTGTCAAACATACATTGGAGTCTCCTAAAAAAAACATACGTACACCTTATTCGTACAGTCCTACCAATTGTTGTGTCAATTTACAAAAAGATGACACAAAAAGTGATAAAAAGGTAACCAAAAAGAACATAAAATAAATATTAAAAACAAGGAACGTAATTGTTCAATTGTAACTTTAATATGCAATTAGTGTCTCGAGACCAGTAGTCAGTCAAATATCGAGGAGAAAATTTGCAGAGAATGCGTAGAAAAAGTTTCGTCGCTAGAGGAAATAGTAAAAACTACTTATCGGGAACATTTTACTTCTCCTGGTAAGTAAATGAAGAAGAAATCAAAATTTAATAGTTATCCTAAATTAACTATCGACATTGTAAATATTCTATATTATTAAATAATATTCTTTCGTTTTTTCTTATGAAAAAGTTGAGAAAAATTTTTTTGGAGTCATTTTTTAGAAGTTTAATTGAAAGAAATTAATTTTTTCAATACACATCTGGGTCGATAACTACAGAAATCTACGTAATCAATTATATTAGTATTAATGACATAAGTTTGTTCTCCTCGAGTTACCAATTTATTCGTAAAAAACTGTAGCTCTGGAATTGTATACATTCATACTAATGATAATTTTGTTTTTTGTTCGTCTCCCTATTTCTTCTTTAATCGTTTTTGATAAAGATGAAAAAATCGAGGAAGAAAAATTAAAGGTTGAGAAGGAAGATCTATGCTCCGATGAAAAATACTATAAATACACGAGGCTGAAAAAAAAGGCAAAACTGGCTATATGGGAAATGGATGATAAAATGAAGCATCAGAAACAACGTAAAAATAAAGATCAATCTGAAATTGAACAAAATAGGCCTTTACCTGCTTGGAAAAGCGAGTATGACGACGTGTATAATCGCACCGCAAACGTCATAATTAGGGCCAATAAAATTCGCATTTTCCGTCGTCAGAAAGCTTTGAAAACTAAGCATTAAAAGCATGTCTGTAAATATCTTATTGTACTTTTATTATATTAATATTATGCATTTGTAGAGAAAAATAAACTTATTTTATATAAACTGATTTAATTTCTAGAAAATTATTAGACTTTTAAAAAATACTGCGTAGAAATATAAAGAACAACTATTTTTTATACCAATTAATGGACATATAAAATGTAAATATTTTTAGTACAATTAATATTATCTATTACTTTTAATTGTATAAAAATACTTTCACGTTTAACTTTTCAATGGTACTACTAAATTTGTTTCGAAATTTTCCATATTAAAAATTTATAAAATTATTCACGTTAGATACATATATATATATATATAATCCAATATGTTCAACACTTGAAAAATTGATCCAAATTACGAAATATTTTATCGGCAACTAAAATTATAATTTCGAATGTAATTTTGATTTAAAAAATATTTCCATAAATTCACACTCTGAAATTCTTTCATAATCGACTCCATTGATTAATCACTTCAATCCGTCAACGACACATAACCCATTTCGGCCCAAAATTCAACCGTTTCATTAAATTTCGACAATACAAAATTATTCAAGTAGTAAAATAAAATCATGCCGGAAGAAAGTATCATAAAGCACATCAGCATGGCGATCTTCAATGCCATATTGCATTACTTCGTCTATCGAATCATTGTCATTTTTATTTTGATCTTCAAAGAGATTTGTTGCTCCATCTGTCAAAAATTAACGCAAATCGTCAACAGAGGAAACGATGTGACGAACAGGCTATCCGACATATCACTCGATTAAAAGTCAAGTGAAATTCCGACAATTTTTGATCGTAAATAATAATCGCCCGATCAATCAACCTACCTAAGTCTATACTGCAAAGATTCGGAATGAACGAGACACGAGAAACATAAATTCAAAACCGAAAAATGAAAAATGAAACCGATAAAAGGTGAACAATTATCGACTGATTGAGATTTCACCGGGAAAAAATAATTACGTATCACTGATTAGGAAAAAAAAAAAAAAAACGAAAGCCGAGGTGTCAGAATTGAGTTTAACTTTCTAAACGCTTCTTCGTCGATAAATAAAACATGATGGAAAAAAGTGAATTATTTCCGTCCGAGTACCAAGCGGAGTACACGCGGAAGGAAATGAATCGAGTGCCAATGTGAGCGAGATTTTTAAACAATTTTCTTCGAATTTTCATTTGATAACAAAACGAGTGAATTGAACGATAATTTTTAGATCAAGACCAACCGATGATTTTGCCGAACGAGTCGAGGACTGGCAGATTGATTTGCGAAAAACATCCGATCTGTTGTCGCTGGCTGAAAAACTGGAACTGGTGAAAAAATTGGAGAAGAAATATAATCGCACTGTTTATCAAGATTATTTTCAAAATCCTGGTAGATGAAGAATTTAATATATTTCTTTCTTTTAAATTATAATATTTCACTTGATATTGAATGGGGAATGATTTATGGAATGATTTTTCAAAATTATTGATCATAATTTTTGCAAATTAAATGTCGAATTGAATCTTTTTTTTATAGCTGCGCGCAAAGGAGTGGACGCGAAGAAGGACGTCGAGAAAGAAAAGAACTTCGAAAGAGAATTACTATTGTACGTACAAAATTTATACTACGATCCCCATAATGAGAAAGTGCTCGCTCCACCTGTTACTTCTAAACGAGGTACAACTGTTTTATTACACTTATTTACATGCTCTGATTATTATCAATAGATAATTAAAAATGATGCTCTCATTGAACAATGACGCATATTAAAATACTTAAATTAATATCAAATGAAAGTAAAAGAACAGAACATAATCAACTATTATTTTCCAATTATAATGAAAGTAAATCTATAACGGCAAAATAATAATAATTTCCATTCATTATATTAAAATTGAATACTTGATAACAGCCAATGATAACAATTTGTTTGCAATTAAAAAGAAAAGTATTTCGGGGTATGTTTCAAAAAATGTGTACGTCCAAGGTACATTGAAATATATATGAGAAATAAAGTTGTTAAAAATACCCGAGGTAATATCGTATGGAAATATCATATGATGGTGAAAAAGTTAAGTACGATAATTACATTACAAAAATGAAACACAGAATCATAAAAGTCAAAGGACAAAAAATGTTAAATAAATGCGAGGAGTATGCATTGTTTTTTCCTGTACTAAAACTTTGTCACGCGTTCCTGTTATTACAAACCTTCGCGTGTATTAACTTTACGTAAATATGGAAATTAGTCGTGTAACTTCAACTACGCATTTACCTATCTTATGTCAATATACGAGATAGTTCTCCATATTCTATATGATATACAACTATTATTTCTTATCGTACTCTTTGGTATTATGCAACTTGGGGCAAATGACCTTGGTATACGCAAACGGTTGTAATTTAAATATTTGAAAAGTTCTCACGATGATTTACAGTTTTAAATGAAATTGACGAGTGAAAGCATTTCTGTTATTAAAATTCAACGCCTATTTTAATTATATGAAAAAGTAAAAGAAACAAAAAAAAAACATTGCCAAGTTACGTTTTTAATTTTGAATTTGACTTTTCATTATTTAATAATCATTCATCGTACGATTATGAAGTAGACGTGATTTTGTTACTCTAATTAATTTGTACCCAAACTTTTTTTCTAGTATTTGGTTACATGACACCGAAATTTCTCCACGCGCAACTGTCAACTTACCAAGACATCCATGGAAGAGCCGGTGGTGACGTCATGCTGAAACATGCAAATATAAAACATGATTAGTAACCGATGAAAAACATTTTTTCATATCTATTGCAAAACTTTTGTCAGTCTTTTTTCGCACGGACAGCAAAAATCTTGCAAAAATTAGAAACAAAGAAAAATATAACAGCTGTAAAATAACAGACAAATTAAAAAATAAGTAAAATTATTGTCAATTCGATTATTTAAAAATGACTGAAGTGTACGATATTTTCCTTTTTTTGTAATTTTACAAGACATTGGACCCGAGATGTTTCATTGCTAAGTCGCAGTTTATCATGTAACATTGTTCCACTTGTACGATAAAAATAATGACAGCAATTACGGTAGGAAGGGTGCAGAAAAAATGTGCCAAAAAACGGTTCTCAGTGGCTAACTGTGATTTGCATTATCAGCTGTTTACCCTCGATTCAGATCCGTTGCTCGATTAGAAAAAGTGCTCACGTACATCGACGTTTCTGTCCCGTGACAAAAATATTGTTATTTGTACGAAGCCTCCTTTTCCTATTGATGTCAATGCATACACCATTGATACCATTAATATCAATTACAATTATTACCTGTTTAACGTTAAATAATGCAATTGTTATTCATTTTAAACACAAAAATTTTTGGCAAATAGTATATAAATTACAAGACTTATTGAAGCCCGAAGAAGGCCTACTTCTCTCGTGTAGAATACACAAATTTTAATATGAATTCTTCATGTCAAATGTTTTAATATGCATTAACATAAATTAGTTATTTTTAAGATTAATATTATTTTATATTTATTCATTGATAATAAACATTGTGGTCCATTGGAAATTGTTACATCATTTATTATGTGTTTATTTTATTATAATTGATTTCAGCTGAATGAATTTATTTAATAGCACCTTTTCATTACAAACTTTTTACCGCGCAGATAAAATGTTCTAGAATTCACTGTAGTTGAATAACGATTGCAGAGTCAAGTTTAAATTAATCAACTTTTTATATCCCTTTTATTGTACTCGTTTATATCTGTTCTTATATTCCTTAACCAAACGTTAATTCGATATTATTAATTAATATAATGTTTCCTGTTAGAATTATTATTAGTTTTTAATAGTATTTATTGTCGTAATAAAAACGAGTTTATTATCATATTCTTAGTGTAATTAAATTGATCTCCACGATGTAATTCAAATATAATGGTAACATTCTATTAAAATAAATTACTATGATCTGTAACTTAGGCAAAATCTTGAAAATAATGGTGTAAGTTTATATCACTAAAAATTGATATAAATAATTAATTTGTTTATAAAACACTTTATCAAACAAGATAATTAAATGACAACTTGATAATATTAAGTAGTCAAGTTATAACTTGAAGTTGTGCATATTAAAAAATATTTTGCCAAAATAAAATATTGATAATATTAAGTTTTAAAAAAATAATAATAAATGAACCTAGCAATAATAAGTATTATTTTATTTGTGTGAGATATATAATTGTTGCTCTTTACATACTGTAAAAAATGAAATGTGTAATTATTAATTATAGTTTTGATAAAATTACTCTTATCGTATGTAACTAATTGTGGAATTGACAGGCTGAAAATAGCGTGATCTTCTTCAAAAAATTACTCCGTACAAATTTCAAAACGTTGGAACAAAGAAGAAATGATTTATGATGCATAAAGAATAAATGTAAAATTATTCTAATGGATGGAATTTTAAATTGCTTTCTGAAAAAGAAACTATTTAACAACTGAAAATAACAGGGACATAACTTTTTTCTTTTCCTTATTTTTTTTATATTCACTAAATCGTTTTACACTGCGCAGCGGTGACCACAATTCATACAAGATTTAATCAAATCCATAAAACTGTGCACATTACTTCAATGTCACTCAAGAGTATGATTCCTTTTTGTTATTCGCCATTTAATTCTTATATCTTTTTCCATTTAATTCAGGAATAATACTTCCCTGGTAAATAATACTTTTATTATCATTCGACCCATTATTTTTATTTGCACCTTTTATTGCTATTTAACACTTTGCAGATGATGATGATAATAAAGTATGAACACGAAGATATTTCGAGAAATAATATTATATTTTCCATTATTCATGGTTAGCCTCGTTACATAACTTTATTATTGTATCATGGGTTATTTGTTTTTATTTCAATGTGTACATAACATTTGAAATATTAAGTAATCCCATAAATTTTATGTTACATAATTTTAATATAAAAAATTAACTAGAGGACTCATTAAAAACGTAGAATAATATTATGTAATATAAGCCAATTAAATTTATACGACACTACAATATTAAACATTTTAAAAATACATTACTTCTCATTAATTCAAACTGATTAAAAATCTTATTTCGTGCGGGAAGTATTTGTAACATTAGAAGTATAAAATTTCAATTGTATTCATAAAATGTTAACGATCAGTACTATTTTAAGTAGTTATTTTAAATTACAAGTTACTTTCAAGTACAATAAACCTGAAAGATTAGTTATTAATTAAATAAAGATCAACCCAAATCAATTTTAAATTTTAAAGGTGCTAAAGGTCAATTCAAAAATGTCAGAAATTGATGATATTTCTCGAAAAGGTTAATTTAGTATTTGTATTTAATTTGACGAAATTTGAAGAAGCTCTACTAACTAGAAGCCGAGATATTTTTATTTCAATTAGCATCTAATTACATTCAAAATATAGAACACCCCTAGTAAAAATGAAACGTATATGTTCTACGCGTGTTTTAAGAATGTCATCTAAGAAAATACAAAATTCATATATAAACATATATGTTTTTTATGATTCATATACTGAAACTTTTCGTTGTAATTCGAAAACATGATGAACAATGTTGCAAAAAGTACAATCAAAAATGTCTCCAATGTATTCAAAAAATTATAAAAATAGAGCAAAAAATCATCACATTTAAATCTTTTATGAATACATTTTATAATTTTTGATTGTCCTTATGTAGTATGTCCGTTACGTCCTCAAAATACAAAAAAAAAAAAATATTACAATTTTTCCAAAACACCCTCACTCTGCCTTTACGAAAAAAAAAAAATTAATCTCAATCCCTTTATCGCGCTCAATCCCTTTATCGTATACCCGACGATAAGCGGCCCGACACCTCGCCGAAAGAACGCGGCCGCACGAAGGAGTCAACAATAGCGCGTCGAAAATTGCCGGGTGGTAGGAGAATCCCATTAAACTCGAGCGAAGTAACGGGGCCCGCGTGTGGCAACGCACCTCCCTTTCTCCGACGGCGGCCGCGGCCGCGCGCACTTGCCAGCCGCAACACTTCGGCCATCCACTACTCCCGTCCGGAATCCTCCCGTGTCAGTCCCATCCCACGATCGCCAGTATGGCTGTCGCTCGGACGCCGCGATCCGACCCAAGCCTCGCTCACTGAAGCAGCAATGTCCGCGCGCTCGACCAAGACCCCGCCAGTTTCCGCCGCAACGAAATGCGGAGCCGTAGCAGGTGCGCGATCGTCCGGTTTCGCCGCATCGTCGAGATTTAACCTGACCGCCGCGAATGCCCCCGCGTCGTCGAAAATCGCCCGCGCCCGCGGCGAAACCTTGTGGTGCCTTTGTTGACGTTCTGTGACCGTGGAAATTTCCGGCGACGAGGCCGCAAAAGGTAAACACGCGAGTAAATGTCCGTCCAATCGTGGACTTACCCCGGAGGAGGGGCGGGGGGAGGGAGGGGGACCGCCGAATTGGTCGCGATTGGGGAAGGACGCAAAATTCTCGGCGCCGCGATGAGAACCACTGCCGCGGCAACAAGTGGTCTATTATTAGGGTATTTAAAAACTCACCGGGACGTAGCAATGACGGTCGGGATTATCGGTATCTCTGATCTGGCTGCGTTAGCGAGTTGCTCGCGCGATTAAGGAATGGAACACGTGTTTTGTTGCCCGAGCGTTGACTTTGTAAACGGCCATCCGAGGTTCCGGTGAAAAGTAAAACCCAGCGGAGAAGACGTGCCTTTGGGGGCCAAGTGTAAATATTATGTGGAGAGAAATTTTTTGGGGAAAGATTATTATAGTTCGATCGTTTGATGGACGATCTTTATCCAGCTGACTTATATATATTTCTTCTTGTAAGTGCAAAAAATTAACGACTTAAATTATAAAATGGAGTTAAATAGCTTTAGATCAAGGGTCACGGTAGCGAAACGACGAGCCAAGGTATAAATATTGATTAATTACGAAAATGAAAAGTGAATGAAAATGACATTTGAAATTTCATTGAAACAAGGCTACACTGAGAAAAAAGTTATATGGTTAATTTTCGTAATTACTAGAAAACTGGTTGAATTAACCATATTTTGGTTATTTTAACTATAAATTGGGTAACTGGAACAAAAATTATATAGTATTCACGAAAATTAACTATTTGCATGGTTAATATTGCTATATTTTTTCCTCAGTGTATATAACTTTCCTATGATCCAAGAGTGTTCAGTCTTTGTCCTAAAGTAATGGGGAAACTTGCGCGGCTCGATAAGGTTCGTTTGCCATAAATTACGGTAGCTTTTCCAAAGAAATTTTTCTCAACGCACGAGATCCTGGATAAAACGAGCAACGGTATCCCCCTCCCCGCGGGATACCTCGAGGAAGGTGGTTATTATCGGAGTGCTTTTGCGATGGAAAATGGATATCCTTCGAATCGCGGGCATGCTCCAATAATAACCATAACTTTGACCAATGATAAATGGAGTCTCGCGGGCAAGGGACCATTAGCTGGTGAATCGCTTTCAGAGCGGCAACAAGTGGTCGATTAGGGCTTTAAAAGGCCCGGCGCCAACCGAAATCATCCGCTGACATTGATCCCTCGTTACAATGGTCGTTGCGCAACCGTCTCACTCTCAAGGCTTTCCATCAAAAACACTTCCACTCGACATTCCACCGCCGGCCTCCTCGCCTTTCTAACTCGCCGTCTCGGTAAAAGTCAAACAATTACACGAGAGCGACAATTTGAACGGCAATTAAACGCGGGGTGCCGTTTATTTGCATTTTAGAAAGTCGAATCGCGGGAAAATGGAACTCGAGTAAGAGAGAGGGGGAGATATAGAAGAAAAAAAAAGAAATGTAATTCCGCCGGGCAATTTTTGCGCTCGGCGTACCGGTTTCGGTTCGACAAATCAATGCCCCGGTATGTTCGTTTTATATTCAATAAACCACCGTACCGTAAACGTTCGCGGAGAGCACACGCATAATGCGTGACTTTCATTTTTCGCTTTAAAGAGGGGGGGAAAGGGTATTGGGCTCGCGCGAAAATTAGCGTGCGAGCGGGCGCAAATTTGACGCTCGGCGAAGCGAGACCTCGGCTCCGGGTGAAATTTTTTCTCATTTAGTTGCGGCGAACGAGTTCTGGAAATTCGCCGCCGACGTCGAAAAATGTCGTGTCGCCGTTCGGTTCCTTATATCCTGGCGCGCGAATACGAAACAACTTCATTTGCGCCGCGAGAAGCCGCTGGTTACGCGCGCGAGTGTGTCCCCGCGAATGATCGGGGATTATATTTATTGGGGAATTAAAGAAGAGTGTTTATATATGTAGATGAATCAGACGATTTATTATCCGACACTTGATCCCGATATTGAGAACGTATTAACGGAGGATTGCACGCTGAAATCGTCTTATTGAATTTGAAAATTGTCGATCTCCTCATGGAAATAATGGCAGGGCTATTGTTTAATATTAATTAGGCTATTATAGTGTGTATATATATATATATATATACATTTTTGCAGGTAGTACTTTTGAATACGGTCGACTTTTTGGGTGCCTTGGTACGTGCCTGAGAACTGGTTAAATTTATTAATTTTTCCAATTGTGTAGGAAATTTAAAATTGGCAAATGGGATATTATGTTTCCTGTCATGTATTATTTTAAGATCTAACTAAACTTAGGAAATGTACATATTAAAAGAAAAACCCGGTTTGCATTCAAAATCATCATGTTCTACATGCAGAAGAATAAAACAGTTAATATTCCCATAAAAAATTAGATTCTAACCCCAGAAGACAATTTATGAACATTCTTATCATAAATTATGAAAGAAATACTATAATAAAGTATTTATTCCAATAAATTTATAGGAAAAAGTACTTTATTTTAGCATTTATTTCATATTTTATCACAAGTATGTTCATAAATTGTCTTCTGGGGTTGAAATCCAATTTTTTATGGTAAAATTAACTCTTTATATATATACATACCAGGATTTATTTATTCGAATAAAACAACTAACACGGATTCTAATCATTTCCAGAATTGCATTAACCGGCTGGTCCGAAGTCAAAGAAAAATGGAGACCGCGCCAAACGGGAGCGTCGAAAGGGCTCGGCCACCTTGGTACGCCAAATGTTACGAGTACCTGAGGAACCGAAATCGCGTGAGCCCGGGCGAAATTGTGATACCAAATTCGGAATTTTTCAACGCCGGGCCCAGAAGAAATTTGCGAATTGCCCGACCCCCTCCGAGGGACATGGTTTACTACGAGAACACCAACCACGACAGACCCCAATCCGTCAACGACAATTTCTTCTCCCGATGGTCCAGGCGACCCCATCCCTCAGGCAACTGCAGGTGCTCCTACCGGCGATCCGGCAGGCACAGCACGACCGAGGAGCAAATCATCTCCAACGAAATACAGCGGATCCGCACGAGCCTCTGCGAGGCGGAAAAGGGTGGCCACGACAACATCCGGGAAGTCGAGCAAAGCGTGTACCAGAAATTGGAGAACTTAAGGGCCAGTCCGCAGAACCCTATACCCCCATCGAACCCTCCGATCGACGAGCAAGCGACGAAGGAAAAAATCGTCAAAGACCTGGAACAGTACATCAATGGTCTTCTAGAAGAAATCCTAAATGACACCGCTCATATACTGTCGGGGATGGATTCACCCTTCCGGAACATTAAGAACCCCGCTACTGGTAGTCGGGCCGTCAAGTTTTCGTGCTACAACAAGGATGAAAGAGTGCCACCAACGAAAGACGGCGAGGGTTACGTGAATCGTGGATTCGTCGAGTCGGACTGTGATCCGGAAACCCTAAATTTCCATTGTCCCAATTCTGAAGCCAACGCGGATTACGTTGACTCTGGCATTAATAGCGTGGAAACGGTTGAACTTCAAGTGGAACAGCCTAGTTTGGAGCAATCCTTAATGGCGATTATAGACTCGAAACTTGGAGAAAATACCTTGGATAAGAGTTTGGAAGATCTGAATATGGAAATAGCTGAGTATGCGGAAAATTCGGAAGGGAGTGTTGAGAAACCTACGGCGAATAAAGAATGTGGTTCTAAAGAGATGGGACAAAGGGACAGCGTGGAGAGGAAGAAGGTGAGGGATAAGGATTTGGAAACGAAGGGTATTAATGGTAAAAAGGAGATGGATCTTTCGGATACTATGGAGCGCAAATTTACCAACACTCGTTTGGAGTTTACCGAGGAAGAGGGGGCGACCTGCACCAGGAACGTGGCTGTCAAGATGAACCGGACCGTGTCGGCTTTGAGGGAAAAAATAGTCACTAGTCTGAGCTTGAAGAAGTCCCAAGAAAATAGGGAGAAGTCGACCAAACCGCAGCACGTGGAACTCGGTTCCGTCAATAAGTGTTCCGAGGTTGAAGAACTTAAGGAAAGTGTGGACAGTGCGGTCGTGATGCGGAAAAACCGCAAACCGATGATAGTATTTCTTCATGGTTTTGGCTCCTCGGCGGAGACCTTTGAGCACCAGCTTAGGTACTTTTCTAGTTTGGGTTACCCTTGCATCGCACCCGACATGCTGGGCCACGGTTTCAGCTCGGCGCCAAATAAATCAAGGGACTATCACTTTGACAGGCTCCTCAAAGATGTCGACATGATTCTCAATCAGTACGCACTTAAGCCGGGTCAGAAATGTGTTTTGGTTGGACATAACTACGGGTAAGATTCTTGTTTATTATTGCTATTGTTACCACCGTTATTTCGAGTGTCCTTTTGACAACGAGGACAAATTAAGTCCCTGTAAGTGGAGAACGATTAAAAGTCATTAAAATACACAACCCATTATTGAAACTTATTATAAGTTTTAGAAAATTTTAGATTTATGTACTTTAGAAAGTTTCAGCAATAAATCATTAAAAATTTTAGATATATAACTTTTATTAATAAGTTTTAATATAGATTTGTTCAGAATTTTTAATAATTTCTCGTTAATTAATACTTTTGTGTCTTTTTGACCATACGAAAAAAAACTTATTTGAAAAAATACTATAGTTTACAGCAAACAAACCTTACCAAGCTGATTTCCATAAGTTTTCCTATTTCACGTTAAAAAACATTAAGATTATTTCACTGTATAATATAAAATAAGCTATTTTCTATACTTATAAGAAAATATGCATAAATAACATGAAAATTCTTCTCAGTATTGTTTAATTGTATAAGAAACTCTGGGTCGTAACATTAATAATAATATGTTCATATAAATTATACAACAAATGACGAAAGAAATTGTTCAAATAATCACTTTAATATATGAATTGCTAATAGTAAAATAACATTATCAAACACTTGTATTTGTATAATTTTGTAACGAGCAAGAACAGATTGCTGATCATCTTAACAAAGGTGTGTTTAATGGGACAAGGTGATAATAGAAACTGTGTAGGATTCACAGTATCTTATAAAATACTCATCAGTATTATACAATTGCATGGGAGAAGTAGTTGCAATTTTTTTATGACGCAATAAATAATTTTGAAAAGAAGAAACATTAATAATTTGAAGATTCGTAATGAATGGAATCGTTTACTAATTGATAGAAAAACACGAGAGATAAAAATTGGCGATCCTTTTGAAGCATAAAATCAAGTTATAAAACAGTCACGCATATTCTCGTCATTCATTATGTCAATAAAGGCGTTTTACTCTTATGATTATCGCATAGCCAGGGTACAAGATCTGTTTATCAATTAAGACATAGCCAAAAGGTCGATGCCTGAATAACCTTTTATATTACCAGATGTTTGTTTAATTGTACTTAATTGTATGAATTGAGAAAGTGATGATTAAAATGATGTTTTGATGATTTAGATATTGTATTATTATAAAAATTTTATATATAGAGAAAAACAATTTTCCATGCAAATAACTTGCGAACAAAATACAGGGTGTCCACCGCGCGGGAAAAGCGGGAAAAGCGGGAATTAGCCTGGAATTTGATCCATACGTGAAAAAGCGGGAAATAGACGTGAAAAAATGTTTCATGCGTGAATTTTCAACAGATAACAAAACTTTTTTAATAATTCAGGTTTTGAATTTTAAACAATATACAACTATTTCAAAAATATAGCAAATAAACAACAATTTTACACACTCAGATAATGTTTTTAATGTTCATTCGATTGTAATTCGGTTTCACCTTTTCTTTCTAATAAGAGGTACAGAGATAGCTCACTTATTATTAATTGATTCTCATTGGTCATCGAGTGCTGTAAATAAAGTGTATTATCGTGTTATGTTATATTGTTTACATTGTTGTACTACAGTATTTCAGTTTGAATGTTTTGACTTGAAGTGTTTTGTTTGCAACGCATATTTCGTTAGTTCGTTACTTACAGTTAAACTCGTATTTTCTTGCTGTTTTGACCAAAAT
>JABFPN010004489.1:0-15058 GCA_022817305.1 Leptoteleia sp. ZL-2020
TCAGACTGTATCCACATGTGAAAACAAGTGATCTTCACAATGTGGTTAAAATAATTATATTTATTATATTCATGAATTTTAATTATTAACACTGTAATAACATTATATAATTTTTTTTAGATTTTTTGTTATTTTTAATTTAATATTTTTTAATTTTATATAATTTTTAATTTAATAATTTTTTAATTTAACAATTTTTTAATTTAATAATTTTTTAATTTCATAAAATTTTTTAATTTAATAATAAAATGCCATTAGCCTACAAAATATTGACAAAAAACACAATTTAAATATCAAAATTAGCTTGAAACTACAAATTTACAACAAACGTGTTTCCAGTCTTAAATTTACCATTGATTTACTCTTAAAATCCACACTGAAACAGTATTAGTGAACTGATGTTAGTTTCTAATACTGCATCACATAGTTACCAACATTAAATCAGTCTTAAATTGGCGGTGTTGTTAACCCATACTGTATTTGCTGTAACTTAAGGCTGTATCAGCATTATTTTTTTTCCCGTGTAGTGGCGTCGCCTTTTATTTCCATGGTTGCTTACGGAACAAGCTGGATTCATGCATCGATGCATGCATCGCTCTTCTTATTTGTACATACTTGCCAACCTAAATTGTAATTTTCTAACCAAGATGCATGCATCGATGCATGAATCCAGCTTGTCCCGTAAGCAACCCATGAATGATCACCTTTTCTTCAGAATGCGCGTTTAATGCGCGCGCTGATGGGAAGGACCTCTGTATACGGGTCGAAGGAATTGTATTTCTGATTGAATTGGAAGAATGGAAGATGAAATAATTTATGATTATTAAGCTTCTTAACGTTCAATTGAAGTTATGGCAGTTTTATTGACGAAATGCCTTTTTATGCTTGAGTCTACATGTGCGTGTGTGCGTATGTGTATTTACATAAATATTAATTCGTGGATTGAAAACTTATTAAATGAATGATATCCCAGCAAACGAGAAATTTATGAAGGCTCATTTCAATGATGATTTTAGATGCACAAAGCAAGTGATGGAAAAGTTTTAAGATAAATGTAGAAGCATTTTCGAAATTAACTTTCTTCAATTTATTGAAACTTGTGTGTTAAGAATTATTAAAATTAATTAATGCTTTTAAATGTATATATTAAAATAATGTTCGTATATTATGTATGAAAATATAATTACTTGTTAGAAAGTAAACTATAGTTTAAATATTTGTTCGTACAATAGCAAATAACTATGAGAAAAAAGAATGTTCGAAAAATATCATTCTATTTACCAATTCTTTGGTCTCTATTGTTTTCTTTTCTTTTATAATCTAATTTGTGAATTTTTAATCTGGTTCTCTTAAAGATGGCAACTATTCGAATAATCTCTTTTTTATATTATATATAACAATTATCAATACTTTCTAATAGGTTTTATATTTTAGAATAATTTAAATTTTTTCCAAAGCTTCTTTTTTAATATATTTAAATATACTTTTTCTAAGTAAACAACAAATTTATTGTGAAATTTTCAAATTAATATCAGGCAAATTAAATATTAATTCAAAATATATTTTAAAACATTATTAAGGCCACGTGGTCTTTTAAAATATCTCAGACTTTGTCTATATCTATTTAAAACATTTTTAATAGATATTTTTTAATGTTTTAATGTGCTCTAACAAAGTAAAAAAAGTTCCAATTTTTGGACAATTTCAAACTATTTAAGAATTAATTATTAAAATTTAATTGAATGTACAAATTAAGTACATTTTATTAAAAAATATTGAATGTACAAATAGTTGAAAATTTTTGAATTATCGATAACAAATTTTTTTAATAATTTCTCGTTTACTGGGGTAATTGATTTTTATCGAATACAAGTAATTTTAATATTTTCCGGTTTGCTGAGATAAACAATTTGTTTCAACATATAATAATTATACGTGTTTTCAACAATTATATAAGCATTGAAATAACATTTAAAGTAATGCATAATATATAATATAATGTTCCCAGTAAACAAGACATTATTAAAATTTATTGAATGCATAAATCATTATTAATTTTTTTTTTAAATAAATGCTATATTTCTAAATCATTAAAAATGTGAAATATAAAATATTAATTAAGAAGTTTTAATAACGATTTGTACATTCAATAATATTTAATAATTTCTCATTTACTGGGTTGTAAAAAGAAATTAAAAAAATAACATAAAAATTAACGTCATCCGAATAAATGATTTTCTATATTTAATTACATTTTCTTCAACTTTTTTAAAATAAGATGTTTTAATATTATTCTTTTAATTAATATTCATTCATTGTTAATAGTTATAAATGACAATAACGTCTGATAAAACAACATATAAATGCATTATGCACATTAGATATCAAGTAAATGAAAATCGATAAAAGAATCAAACATTGCATTGCCATACGAGCGTGCAATATTCCTGAACTTTATACAATTCCACTAGAATATTACTATAATATTGCACAAATATTAGACAATATTGCAGTAATATTATAATATTATTAAGCCTGAATACTGTAGTAATATTCAAAAATAACATTCAATAAGATCAAGTAATAAAAAAACATTACTAGTCTTTCTTTTTTTTCGTCAAGTAATAAAAAAATATTATTTATTAATAAATATTCCCAACTTTATTCCAAAGTTGAGTGTAATACTTTATTGGTCATAAAAACAAATTATGTTGGCAGCCCTTCGGGCTATTGTTTTGATAAATTTCATTGCTGTTTATCAATCCTATAAATTGACTGTTTTAAATCAGTGAAAATTAATAGAAATAAAAAATATATATCTTTATGTAATTTATTAATTTTATATATGACAAATGAAGCTGCAATTTGTGATAATAAATGTGATTTTATAAATTATTTATCGGAATTCCGTATCAGGCCATGAGGTGTAAATAAGGTTAATAAATAATACATAGCGAAAGCTGTGGGTGTGGAATAAATAATAGTAAAATCTAACTCATTTTTCTACATTGAAAATTGCAGGTACAGGATATATACAAATATATAAGAATGCTTGATTCATTTTAAATGCAATCGCTATTAAATAATTAATCGAGTAATAGCGATGATTGAACTTTGTCGGGAAATCCAAATTGCCAAATGAAACTATTTATATTTTCTGTTGGGAATTATTAATGTGTATTATTGAAAAAGGAAACAAAGTAATTACATTGATATTACCAATTTTGCTTAATAGTAATTTATACATCTTTTATTTATCAATTTTTTTTTATGTTTTCATTTTTTGTACTAATTATATACTGTACGTAATATACATTTATATATTATTGTACATAATAAGAAAAAAAAATTAATTTATTATTTACATTTGTAAATGTAAATAATACAAGTAAGAATAAATTACATTGTATTGTTAAAAAACTACTTTTTCTTGTATAGAACAAAAATTTAAATTATACTTGTATTTTTTTTTTTTTTTTTATAAATAATAATATAAGGATAGTTAGTTTTATTTATTAATGGAGATTGTTATTTTTATTTATTTTAATATTAAATTTTAATTTCAACAATTGTCATTTTATTTTAATTTCAACAATTGTTATTTTATTTTAATTTCAACATTGAAATTGATTTGATGTAGAACAGTAAAGTTAATTAAAGTGAACAACAAAAAGGAAACAACTTGTTAAATTAATGGGATAAAAAAAGTCTATATTACTCGAGCATGAAAATGGCCAAATTATAATAAATTTATAACTTGAAATTCTGCTTCGGGACAGTAACAAATGAGATGAGAGCAAGTGTTGTAAATTTACACCTGGCGTGTTTGTCGAAATCGTGCAAACGAACGATTATCAAGTGAATTGACACGCCTTTCGTCGCGTCCTACATCACAAGAATTTTCCACTAATTGTTTTACTAACTTACTTATCTTGCTTGGAATTAACATTTAACTGCTCGAGCATTTAAGATTATTCATTTAATCAAATTAGTATATCCCCCTATATATATATATATATATATAGGTATACTAGTTGAAAGTATTCTGAGAATATTCTTGCTGATAACGATTCTAGAATATTTTCATAGAATGTTTCTGTAATGTACTTAGTAGATTTTTTTATAAATATTTTTTTATATTGAGAAACGTGTTATAGAATTACTTTTTTTTTAATATACAATTTAAAAGATTTAAATAATATAATTAGTGCATTCAAATAATAACATAATAACAGAATTAATTCAATAAAAATGAATTATTATAAATCAGTATTTAAGTAATTTTACTCAACTGGAACAAAAGTGGTTTCAGGTTGGTAACCCTTCGTCTTTGACTTGGGTTACCAACTTAAAACTACTTTTTTTACCGAGTTGAGTAATATAATATGTTTTTCTTATTTAATTAACTGAACGAAATAAAAACTCATAGAATAAGTTTTCACTGAGAGAAAAAATATCAATTTTTAATAAAAAGTTTATTAGTTTGGCATTATATTTGCAGAATATTATTAGTATTGTGCACTAAAATATTAAAATTGATTAAACCAGTTTATTAAAAATTTAATTTTGTACATTTTGACATTCTGTTTATTAAATTTTAGTAAACTGTTTTACAACTGGTTTATGAGTGACAAAGGTAACGACACCTATTGGACTAAACATAAAATAAAAAGTTTATTAAAAGTTAGAATTTAGTTTACTAAAATTTAAAATCCCTTAGTTTCTAATTCTAATTTAAAAATACTTAAATTTTTAATTTCGTTTCAGTTAATTAAATAAGTAAAATACAATTTACTTAATTGTTAATTTATAATCATAATTTTTTAACTATTAATGATTTCTAGGAAAAATTTAAAACTAGAAGAAAGGCTTGAAAATCAAAATACCAAATTCCTCTGTGAAAGCAAGTTCAATAGAATGTTTCGAACATTTCAAAATATTTTTTCTACCTATCTAAGGCACATTTCCATATGTACAATTGAATGTGGAAAAAGGATGGAATTACGTTGAAGTAACTTGTGCAAGAAGGACGAACAAAAAGATTTTCTGATATTAGATTACAAATAGTTATTATTAACAATTAAAATAAACATACAATTTATTTAAAATAAATAATAACTAAACGAACTTAATTGTAATCATTTTCAGGTTGTAATTTCACTTATTCTTGCTCTTTTTCTGCAAGTGGCGTGATTTTGAAACCTTGATTCATGACAAATTCAATTCTACAGTAAGATTCCATTGAACTTGGTAAACTACTTTATAAGAGAAACATAATTCAGTTAAACTTCCATCAATTTGACTTAATTTCCAGGACAAAAAAGTTTAATATAATATATGACTTTTAAATTATGAAAATTTATTGACACAACTTTACAACTAAACATATCTACAATAAAAAAAAGAGAAGAAGAAGGAAGAAAAGGATAAAATTGAATGAAAAGTTGAACTTCATAAAAGGAGGGCATTTGAAAAAGGAGAAAGAAAAAAAAAAAGAAAGCGCTGACGGGGCGATTTATTCATATCAATTTTCCATTATGGTTAGCACTGAAAGCGCATGACTTATGGCTGATAAGAGGCGCGGTAATTGGCGCTCGTTTAAAATCTGCCATGCGATCGGTTTAATGAAATCAAAAGCATGCGACAGCTCATCACAATGGTCGTTATAATCTTATCGAGCATTTTAACGCGCGTTTATGTTTTGATTGATGTATATACAATATCTTACAATTTCATTCATTTCCAATGAAATTCAATTTTTAGTTTTGTCATGCTGAATGTCGTTATATTCTATTGAACAACAGTTCTTTTTTTTTTTCTTCCTTTTTTAGAAACATATTTTAATTTAACTTTCAAATCCTCGCATTATTTTCTTATAAACAATTTTGTGTTTTTTTTTTATTATTATATAAAGAAATATTAATTTGAATATAATAATAAAATGTTAAATAATTTTGTAAAGAAAAGTAAATAAATAAATTTAGTATTATTGTGGTAATGTTATCTTTCTCGTATTAAGATAATATAATATTTGGGGATAATATATTATAAATATCAAAAAAAAATTACCTTGGAAAATGAAAAATACATTGCCCATATATGGCCCATATGTTATCCATAAATTGCATGTACATATCTCAGTAAATGAGAAATTATTAAAAATTATTCAAATGCACAAATTTAAAACTTTTTAATCAATGTCATATTTCTAAAATTCTTAATAATTTATTTTTGAAACTTTTTAAAGAGTATCATATTTCTAAAGTGTTCTATAAATTTTAATAAGTTTCAATAAAGATTAGTGCATTTGAATAATTTTTATTAATTTCTCATTTACTGGGATATATATATATATATAATTATGTATTAGTACAACTTATGATTAATTAAATTTATCAATTTTACAATTCAATAAATTTAATTAAACATAAGTTTTACTAATAAATAATTAGTATAATTATATAATTTATAGTTAATGTTGGGCATTACGTTAACTTAATACCAGTTACATTGAGTTCTTAATATAATAATTTTTTTTAAATATTATTTTATTGAACTATATAAAACACACAAAGCTTTTGAAAGTCAACATGAATAAAGTTGAATTAATTTATGAATGTTAATTAAACAATAAAATCATGCTAATTTTGTTGTTTTCATTGTCAATTACTTTGCATTCTAGAATAATATTTTGCATTGTAGAAGACATTAAAATTAAATTTTTAATACAAGTATGAAATATTGCAAAATCAAGATTTCCTTGAAATAGTACATATATCTTATATAAATGCATAATTAATAGTAATAATTGGAATGGTATATAGCTCAGATAATTTTGTATTTTAATATTGCATTGGAAAAAGCAGAACAACACAATTTTACTTTTACAATATTAATTAAATTAATATTTTACACGTATTTGAGGGGCATGAAAAACGTTAATTTTTAATAAAGCACAAGTTGAATATTGTGAAATTAAAAAATTATGTTATTTTTATCCAATATTAACATGATAGTTATTTTCTTTTAAAACTTAGAACTGTAACAAAAAATAATGACAAGCAATTGTATAACGTAATAAGTCGCATTTAACTACAAAAGATTTATAAATAAAATATTACAAATACTTATTTTTATTTCAACATAATGTAATGCGAAGTTTCTGTAAAAGTTGTTTTACTTTTTTTTATGCAAGAATTAAAAATAAAGTTGTTTTGAGTTATGTCTGGTAAATATTTAAAACGAAACAATAATGATAAGTGCATAATATCTACATTTGTTTTTTGATCTAATTTAATCATTATTGTTATATCATTACATTTATGCCAATTTAAATCAAGTTATGAAAATAAACATATTTATTCTTCAATTGATCTAATTATTAAACAAAAATGATCTGCTCAGAGTTTTTTTGCATATGATTTTCATGGTATCTTAGATTTTAAATGACATTATAAATTAAATTATTTTGAAGTTAAGAATAAGATTGTATGTAGAAAATAGTAGATTTTTAGAAATCCCTTCAATAGTGTTTTAATATTAAGGAAAATAATAATAACAATAAATTAGTAAAGTTTAAGACAGTCAATTAAATCATAAAAAGGGGAAAAAGTAGATCATATAATTTGTGACTTATATAATTATAATAAATATTAAGTAAGAGCACATATCATTTATCATTTTATGTGCATATTATACACTATTTTATTAATTATACCGATTAGATGAAGCAAATCCTAGTACAATTAATTTCCATAAGATAAGAATGTTAAAAATAAAACTAGATCTAACGTAATAACAAAAAAATTAACCGGTATCAGTTTCAAATTATAAATACAAAATTATTTTAAAATAGTCATGGTTTAGACTAAAAATAGAATATTTGATTTAAGATTAAATATCTTTATAGTTTTTGTAAGATCTTATGATAAAATTAATGTCAGATAATATTAATTATTGTAAATAAATACATGTTGAAAAAGTGATATAGCAGAGGAATGCTATATACGTAGTAACTTCAACTAGATACGTAGTATCAATTTCTAATATGTGGTTTGTAATTTGAATAGAAACACTCTGAAATACTTTCTATTGTGTCCATCATTCTACGTCTTCAGTTGCTCGCTAATCGACCATGTTTAACAATTATTTTCCTAGAATGTATCATATTTAATGGCAAAAAGAAATTTCATGTTACTTTATTTAGTGTAATAATAATAGCATTTTAATAATATTAACCCATGGAAAATGTAAATGGCATCTAATGACGAAACATGCTTTTTGTAATGTTTAGAAAACTGGCTGATTAAAGACGAGGACGAAAACTCCCCGGGCAGAAACTTGCTATTTTCCACCCTAGGTTGAAAACGATAAATTTCCGTCCGCGTCTAAAAAGTAGCCGGTTTTCTTTTTCTAAACATAAACGCTCCGCCTTGGACGGAAACTTGCTATTTTCCACCCTAGGGCGGAAAACGGCTAATTTTCGCCCGCGTTCAAAACAACTGATTTAACTTTTCTAAACAGAAACTCTCCGCCCCTGGGCGGAAACAAGCAAGTTTTTGTCTAAAAACAGCTGATTTCCTTTTTCTAAACAGACGAGTAACAGGGTACTCTTTTTACACTCATTACAAAAAAAAGTAGTATATTATGCACCAAGGTCGGAACGACAGCGATTATAGACAAATTATTTCTCCGCGTATTATTACAAATATTAATGACACAAATTTTCCGCAGATGTACGGTGGTATGCGTGGCATCAAGGGTCTCGTGTGGGAACCTTCTGTGTTGGACCCGGAAGAGGGTATTCGTTTCCGAGGCAAGTCCATCCCCGAGTGCCAGAAACTGTTGCCAAAAGCACCAGGAGGTAGCGAACCTCTGCCAGAAGGTCTGTTCTGGTTGTTGATCACCGGTGACGTGCCGAATGAAGCTCAAGTCAAGGCCCTGTCTAAAGAATTCGCTGCGCGTTCGGCTCTACCCAGTCACGTGACTAAGGCCCTCAACGACTTCCCCAAAAGCCTGCACCCAATGACACAATTTTCCGCCGCAGTGACCTTACTCAACAGCGAGAGCCAGTTCGTCAAGGCCTACACGGGAGGCGTTCACAAATCAAAATACTGGGAAACCATCTACGAAGACTCCATTAACCTCATTGCCAAGTTGCCAGTAGTCGCTGCTGCCATCTATCGCAACATCTACAAAGGTAAATTTCCTTGGATCAATGTTTTCCCCCAGTAATAATTTCACACATCACGTGTTAAAATGATAACCATGATGTTAATAGGGAGAAGATGATATCCTTAATAGCAAGAGACATTCTGAAGATATCCTTAAGACATTTTAAGATATTGCAAATGTCCGCTCGTAGGGATGTCCCTGGAATAATACCAGTATATCGCATATCCTGGTGATGTCCCAGGGATCAGTTTGGAACAGACATTGTGATAATCTTTGTATGCTAATAGGGATGAAGATTGAAAATATTGAAATTGATTTTAGGTGGAAAGGGCATTGGATCCGTTGATGCCAGCAAGGATTGGTCGATGAACTTCGCTACTCAACTTGGCTATGACAATGCACAGTTCATTGAGCTGTTGCGTCTGTACCTGACGATCCATGCGGATCACGAGGGTGGCAATGTGTCTGCGCATACTACCCACTTGGTCGGATCCGCTCTTTCCGACCCCTACCTCTCATTCGCTGCCGGTCTCAACGGCCTCGCGGGTCCCCTGCACGGTCTCGCCAACCAAGAGGTGCTCGTTTGGCTGGAGAAACTGCGCGGACAAGTTGGTGATAACCCAAGCGACGACAAGCTCAAAGACTTCATCTGGAATACACTCAAGAGCGGTCAAGTTGTACCTGGTTACGGTCACGCCGTTCTCAGGAAAACTGACCCACGTTATACCTGCCAACGCGAGTTCGCGCTCAAGCATTTGCCCGACGATAATCTATTCAAGGTATATTTTCCTTTTAATCCATTACTAAATTTATCTTTTATTTTCATAATTATTAAAATTGTTATTTAAACTATTAAGATTTTAAGATTTAGTTAATTAATAAACTTGTACTTAATTCTTTTTGTTTTTTTATCTTAATTTTTTATTTAACAATCAGCGCCTTCGCTAAGATGCAGTCAAAATAACCTTTATTCTTCAATTGCAGCTCGTTTCTCAAGTCTACAAGGTCGTACCACCAATCCTCTTGGAAACTGGCAAAGTAAAGAACCCCTGGCCCAATGTAGATGCACACTCTGGTGTCCTCCTGCAGTACTATGGTCTCAAGGAAATGAATTACTACACCGTCCTGTTCGGCGTGTCCCGTGCTCTCGGTGTTCTCTCATCCCTTGTCTGGGCACGCGCTCTCGGCCTGCCAATTGAAAGGCCCAAATCCCTTAGCACCGACCTGCTCATGAAAGCCGTCAAGGCAGCCTAAACAGTACCCCTATGCACTCCCTCCCATACCACTCCTAAGCTCCTCCACCTTAACCTTCCCCTCCCGGATGACGTATTTAAAAAAAGGAAAGAACACACAGAAATAAAAAGACCACCTACAAACGAGGCGCGACCCTACGTGCCAAGTGGCGCCACTGGTTCGACTGCGACGGTCACACGTGGCGCCACCTGGAGGGTCGCGGTTTTTATGTCTGCGCGAGGCGAAACTTTTCTCACGCGACACAGGGTTCCTATGCACCATGTACGAGCGTGTAAATGTACATACATGAGTACAAGTCGAACCCAACGAGTTATACCGGACGGAGGCACGTATTCACAAAGTAACCCGCGCGAGATTTAATAGTTGGGAGAAAGACAGTTCAACGAGAGACAGTCGATTGTTCACTTAGGTCGTTACTTAGTTATTCGAATTGCAAAATCGATGATAATTAAGCAGTTTAAATGAGAAATTAACTATTACTCGAAGATGACGAGGCAAGAGTGCCGCGGCGCGAGTCGCGCGCCCCCCTCGGTTACAGCGGAGCGCGACTCGCGACGCGTGCGACATCTAGGTCGCGCGAACGTAGCTGCGCGTTAGAGACAATACACGACTAGTATTAGTCAAGCGGCGGTACTGGCCCACTCTAACACCGAGACACTCCCTCACGTCCAATCAAAAATCGACTAGCCGACCAATCGGGTTGTTTCCTTCTCGAATGTAAATATATTGATATCGGCGCGTGCCCAATCATTGTAATTTCAGTTAACTTTCGAATTTTATTCAATTCTTTCGAATTTTATTTGTAAATAACACAGTTGACAGACGCGGATTGTAACATCACTGAGCTTTTAATGTGTTCTGGTCTCGTTTTTGGGAGAAACAGAATGTTTTTAATCTTTAAAATTAGGCTAAAGTTTTTTTCAACACTAGCGCATTCTGGTGTTTATATGTACCACATTATATCTGTGGACGTGAACTGACAGATGTAAAATTTTCATTATGTTTAATATGAATCGGCAAATCATTATCTGCGATTAAATTTGCCTTCTTCCAAAAGCATGATCCTTATAACAGCGTATCTGCGTCTAGTTACTGAGAAATAGATCAATGAAATTTATCAACCGTTTATATACATTATTTTTTTTTAATTTTACAACGGATTTTTTGCTTATACATGTTAATCGGTCCTTTTTTGTTTTTACTTCTATTTGTTTTTACTTTTTGTAAAATGTTTTTATTGGATCATGTCATGGGTATTATTTGACACTTAGCGATTCGGAATTGCAAAAGATGTGCTAATCATAGTCGACGATATTGTGGCGACGAGTGTTTTAGAGCGCTCTCGGCCAGGGCCAAACAGAATACTTAAATGAGTAATAACGGGCCGTTTTCGGCCCGGGTTCTTAACGACGATTAACGAAGCAACTCGATGTTGACTTAATACAATTAATGTGTTTTATGAAAGATAGATAAAATAACGCAGCGGTGGATCTACTGCGTTGTCGAATGAATGTGTGTGCGCGCGCGCGATGCTTTATTTATAATTACAAAAGATAATAAATAGATCCCAACACAAATGGCTTTTTCACTTGTATTCCTTGTATAAGTGAATATATAGAAAGTGATCGATTTGTATTTTATATGGCATTGCATGCAAATATGATAATAATACAATTTGCATCACAGTAAATTATGCTAATCAAACAATTCGACTCAGATCCTGGATAAAGAATCAGAGGATTTCATAAGAGAATAAGCTCTGATGAATTTCTGTCGTTTTTGCAACAGAAATATCATAATTCTGTTTGAAGTATCACAACATATTATGAAAAATCATAAGATTTCATGCGGAAACATTAAAAACAAATGTTTGAGTTCCATAGGAATTCATAACACCTCTTTTTCTCTCATGAAAATCTTCCTGGTTCAAAAAACATAAGGTGTCAGGCTCAAGAATTTTGACTTTCACTTCAATTTCGTTTCCCTCTCGTTTCAATCTTGTTTTCTTTTTTTCTCGTGAAAATTCCAATTTCAATTCGATTATGCTTGAAGAAGTGAACTTATTACACACCAAAAGTTACAGCAATGTTACACTTTTTTAACAGAACACTTCCAAAATTGAAGAATGTGTATATTAACAAAGAAAAAATTTAATACATATATTAGATAGTGAAATTGCCCTTTATTGACCAAAGAGTAATCCTCTGCCCATAAAAAAGAAGGAAATAAACGAAGTGAAGGAAAAATTGATGAAGTAAACAATTATGCAATAAAGGTCAATTTCACTATCTAATATATGTATTAAACTTTTTCTTCTAATGAATAGCTTTTAAAAATTGGTACAGGGTTGCGTTGACATATACATGAAATCAAAATTTTGCCGTTTCATGATTTTCAGAATAGAATAAGGGGACTTCGTTAAATTTCTTAGATTGAAAATTGTACAAATTACGATGGCGCTGCAATCGTCAAAAGTTAATAGTGACTTAGTCCACTCGATATATTTTCCCTTTTTAAAGGGAACACTTCAGAACATTTATCATCCCAAGGATTATAAGCAACAACAGCAATAACAACAACAACAACATATTTTCACTTTAATAAACCTTTAAATATATAGGCCACGTTCGAAAAGAAACGAAACGCAATCAACATCTATTATACATTATTATTATTACTTGTATTTATTTCATATTTGTCTGATGTTCAAAAAACGGTCGTAAAATAGACTTGGTTTATATAATGTTGATTTTAATTATACACGATTTCTATATAATATTAAATTGACTTCGGTTTAATCTTGAACAGATTTTCAGTAGATTTCAATTTGATTTTGCTCTGACTTTTATCTGACTTTGATCTTATCTTAATTTAATTTATATTTGACCTGGAAACGTAATTCCATTTTAGAGAGCCTATTATTGAAAGGTAGCACGAAAACAAAATGAAAGGTAACACCAAAAAATCGTAATAACATCAAAAGACGCGGCTAAAATAATCCCTTTTATCTATCAAAGCGATTTTCTTTTTCCGTAACAAATATTATACTTTATTATTGTTACTTGTATTTATTTTATATTTGTCTGTTGTCCCAAAAACGGTTGTAAAATAGACTTGGATTAAAATATTAATACACGTTAAAACAAAATTATTGATATTTAGAGACGTATGACCGATTATTTAACGTCTCAAAAAAAAAAAAAAACAATTTCTTATAAACATATAAGAAATTTGAATTCAAAGGGATGTTATTACAATTTCAAAAAGTAGATGGAGTGTTAATTGAAATTTTCAATCTTCCCACTACTGAAATGATATAGAGATTGGATATGTACACCACATCTCCTTGATAACAAACATAGCATATAAGGTATTGGTGACACTAGTCATACAGATCAGTTTAAGTGTAACTAAGAAACAAAACTCTATCAACATCTATTATAGGTTATTATTATTACTTGTATTTACGCGGCTAAAAGAATCCCATTTATCTACCAAAGCGATTTTCTTTTTCCGTCTAGTGTTTTTTTTTTTTTATTTTTGTATAATGAAAGAGAGTAGTTTCATTATACAAAAATATCTCCTTACAGATATAGCTAAATAGGAAAGGAAAAGGAAAACAAATAATAATGACATTAATGCAATATTTCTTCTCATTTATTCAATGAATATAAATTGAAACGTCACATCATTATCACATTAATTCAAACAAATCATATATATACATATATATATAATATTTAACATTCTTATGTACAAAATTAGATCTTATAATTAATACATTCTTAATCGTATACTACTAATCGCATCATGTCTTGTTTGTTCAAGAAGCGTAAAACATTTGTAATAACTAAATCTGGTATTTTAAAATTAATGCTCAAAATATTACTAATAACTTCGTGACAACTCTGTATTAAACGCACTTCTTTTGTAAATTTTTCTATTTTATGTGCCACTAAAGGATAATAGTGACACTTTTCTCTTCTATATAATGATATATTATTATTTAGCTTCTTCATCAAACTGACATTTTTTAATAAGCGTCTACTATACGAATTTTTAATTACAAAATCATACAATGACATATTATTGTATGAAAGATCAGTTTTATATTTCATATTAAAAATTTCTTTTTCGCAACATTTCTCGACTACGTTATCGCAGTCACTATTAAACCTTTCAAATAATTGTTCTGGTACTGATATATCTGAATGTTTCATCCATATTAGATGCTTATAGATAATATATTTAATTTCATGGTCTTTCTCGCCGTTACGTCGTATTATATCAAGATCTAAATGCTTTAAATCTCTTGCAAAATCGAAACAAGCTCCTTCACATAGAAGGAAATTTAAAGTTTTTTTCTTGTAATACAGAGCAGCATAACACATAGGATGTGGTTCCATATTTTCGTAACAAAAGGATAAATAATTAAATGCATCACGATATACTCTCGAATTAGGATCAAAACCGCCTTCGACCAAGTACTTTAAAATTTCCACGTCTTCATTATATATAGCGTAAATCACGATATTATTACCGCTTTTATCTAAAGCATCGACATCAGCACCATGTTCAATCAATAAATTAAATATCCGGAAGTTGGAATAAGCGGCTGCTAATTGCAATG
>JABFPN010004490.1:0-15057 GCA_022817305.1 Leptoteleia sp. ZL-2020
ATAATTGATACTTGAAAAAGTGACACCATTTACCAGACTGTCTGGCAGAGTTCTTAACATTGGAGCATAGAGTCTCAGAATGCCAGAAAGTATAGTAACTCTTATTATTTTATTTTTCTCAGTGTATCAATATCTCGTTTACTGAGTAAGATTCACTACAATAAACAATAACCGTTACAAATTAATGATTAAAGCCCGAGCTCAAGTTTATGGAATCCGTCGAATAAACATTTTTCACAATGTTTTTAGAATTTTATTTACTTCATCTGAACATTCAATTATTTCTTTTAACGTTTTAATTATCGTATTCGCATCATAGCAGACAATATAACGACGACTGAATTTTTACTATTAAATTCGATAGCGTCCACATTGCGTGGTATTTTAATAAAATCCGTCTAACGTGAAGAATGAATTCATTACTCCGCCTTTAACTTGTGCTTTCATCCGCGAAATCAACAAAATCCTTATCTATGTGTCAGATTGCCAAGTTTCACATTCAGCTATTTCAATAGCAAACTTGAATACCCTTCTGTCTCCGTCACTTTCCCTTAAATCAATTGAAGCCACTGATCCCGAAGTATCAGACCTTACGTCGTAATTCGGAGGAAATGTTGCGTTTGAAAAGGCGAAAACGGGAGAAAGTCTAAGTCGCGACGAATGGCAGATTTTGGGGGCTGGAGTATCGGAACCCGCAAGTCTGAGTTGGCCTTGAGGGTCGTCGACGCTTGGCAGTTAAACTCTGGCAATAACCACCTACCCCCCCCCCCCCCTCCCACCCCCCCCCCCCCCCCCCCCCCCCCCTCTCCCCCCGTACCCCCCTCTCACCCCCCGCAAGAGCGCAACTATCGAAGCAGTCACCGGTATTATCTCGGCGTGGAAAATACGACGTTACAGGCGCTCCGAAATTCGTGCTCGGCAGAATACTTATGACACCCCCTCCCTCCCCCGGCTCCTTTCCGTCCCCTTATATTCCCCGAGCCAAGGCTCAAAACAGTTCCGACACCGCCGACGGCCCAGCGCGCCCCTCCTCCGCCGCATTTTCGCCCGGTATACACCGTAGTCGCTAGCTTTTGTCTCCGCATTGATTTCTGAGGCCAACTTTGCTTCGTTGCCGGCGTCGTTAAATTATAATCGCGAAACACCTAGCCTGAAGTTGCACACAAAGCTTCCTCTGCGGAGCTATGAAGAGGAGAATGAACGCGGACTGATGACGGAACAGGCGTGGACCCTTCGGATCAAGTCTTGCCCCGAAACCTCCTTTTGTTCCGCCGTAAGAAATCTCGGCATTGTCGCGGCAGATGCTGATATGCTCGTGACACCGAATTTATTGTCGCTTCCGTAATGATACAATTCATCAATTGTGATTTGCCATTAACCAAAGTTCTCTTCAATTTTTCGTCGGTCATTCCTATCGTCGAATTCAACATTTCCGTTTGTCGTTTGTGGTCTTGAATAGTAAGGTTGAAGACATACTTTATGTCATTTTTACTCGGGAAACTTCTTTCTCTTCATTCCAATCTTTTCATTATTCGTTGCATTTGTTAAATTATGTATTGTCTTAATAAATCTTATATTTGTTCTTGAAAATTAGATATCGTAACAGTCCGTTGAGTTGTTGCATTTTTTAAAAGTGCCAAGAAATATTCAAGTAGCAGTTGCAAACTGAAACTTGGAAGATATAATGAATATCTTCATATTTCATCAGTTGACGTTATCACGTATTCCTTTGGCTGGAGTATCTTTGACGCGCGGCGAAGAAATTACATCCTACGCGTTGGAAATTTCTTTCCCTCGCAACGAACGATGAATCATCAAAATCGCATCAGCGATCAACTTCCTATTACCTTAATTCGCAATTTTCGGTAAAGCACAACAATTATCCAACAATGCAACCAGTTCTATGCGCAATCACTAAACTTGAGAGCATAATTTCGTAAGTTATAAATCATGCACAGGAACGCAACGCCGCAGCGCAGATGCGTGTCATTAAAATTCAAGAATTTGCGGAAGAATGCGAGATTAGCAAAATTTCAATTTAGCTGACAAAAGCGGGCGCAAGAACCCTCGGAAAGTCGTCGATATTGCGAAGACGGCGCGTCCGGGAGTGGGGCCGTTTTGGGAACGACATTAAGAAAGGAGGCAAGGAGGAATACGAGAGCACCCTTCTTAGACTTCTCCTCTTTCTCGGCTCACCACTCGCGCCCAGGCTTGGGCTTCTGCCCAACCCCGATGCAGGATGCCTTAAATAAATGAAACTTCTAGTTGTGCTGCCGCGCGCAAGAACAGGCGGCACCGGCATATAAATTCTCTCGCTTCGTAATTTCAAACTCAAACACCAGCACTCTCCTGGCCCCTCCCCCCCCTCCCCACACCGCCCCCTCCCCCTCCTCGCCAGACTCCGTCCTATGTCGTATTCTCCTTCCGCTCTCATTCCCGTGGCACAAATGCTTGGGGGCTTCTCGGGACGCGGAAGAAAGGGCTCGCGGGCTGAGATTTCGTCGGATGGCAATCGTTTTTAATTATCATCCAGAAGAGGTCCTTAAAGTTATAGGCTACTTGCCAAGGATGGCACCGTCTCTGCAACTTAAGGCGACTTACAAGCAACAAAGTCGAGCAATCTTCATCATGGGAGATTTTAAATCAATTATTAATATATGCATTGACTAAGTAATGAGTTTGATAAAAGTTTAGCCGTGTTTGATTTGCATTATAATGGCTCGTGATGTTTTGTCGTACTTCTTAGTTGATTAAATTATTTTTCAATAAGTTCAAATACGATGATAGCGTGGAATTGAAGTATAAAACGTTTTGATGTTAAAAGCGTGAACAAAAATTGAAGTTACTAGTGCAATATTAAATGACATTCTTTGTTACAATTATAACATATTCATGTAAGTTTAAATTAAATTAATAGTTATTTTCATGAAAATTATAACTATGCTTAGTAAATAATAATTTAATTATATTTCGTGAATCTTATTTAGATTAGGATCGTATTTTCATTTTGATTCATTTTTTTATTTTAATTTATTTATTATAAGTTTGTTGAAACATGCTAAGAAAACAGCAGATATATTGGTATAGATAATGTAATAATTAGAATTATCATATAATCAAATATTCATAAATTTTATATTTTCAATTAACTGTTCTTAACATTGGGTTATTATCAGTTAATAAAAGTATTCTTGAAAACTTTCAGCTTATGTAACTGTTAACAATAACTTTGATAATTTATATTCTTAGATACATAAATTAAAAAACATTGCATTTTTGTCGAAAATAATCTTTAAATAATGAGATTTAAATAATCTATTGAAAAGTGTATTTACATTATTGCCGGTCATCTATCCAAGCATTGGTTCATTACTTAACATGTAATGTTGAAACAGTTTTTGACAGATACATAAACATTGACTTTTGACCTTCGACATTTGTTCTGCAGTGAAAATAATTAACATTGCAAGTACTGCTTAACCACGAACATATATAAATTTCACACAAGACATTTATCTGTCAAAATATATTCATTCTTTTGCATCTATATAATAATCTCACGAAGCACGTTATCTTACTCATAAAATGTGCGCAACGCATACGCGATCATGTGCACACTTTTTTCTTACAAAATTCCCGTTACTGTTATTGAAAAGATACACAAATTTAAATATGCAAAAACTTATTTGCTCGCGATTGCAAAGAATGCTTTTCATATAATATGAGACAATATAATTCTCCTCGATAACATTTGTCGTCACGAAGGTCAGATTAAAATTAGTTATAATTGGTGCGTCTTATTGTTGACGTGCCGGCCGACATAACGACACATCTCATTACGCGTGATTTCTAATTGAGCAGCCAGCACACGTAGACGCCTTGTGCCGCAGGGCTGCGGTCCATCAAACGCTCAAAGCTCCCTTCCCCCCCCCCGTCGCCCCCCTGCCGCCGTGTGGCCGCGAGCGATCCAAAAAAAAAAAAAAAACAAAGATCGGATTTAGCGACGATATCCAGGCGTTTCTGGAACTTGCGCGCCAGGCGTGTTACAATAAGACGGCTCAATGAAATGCATCCTTTACTGGCGGCAGTGAATGCTTACGTGTACACGTATAGCGTCGTCTCGCACACATAGATGTCTCGTTCCGTTTCGCTATTTGCGAGAGACATCTCGCCCCAGGGCGCGCTGGGGCTCAGCCAATGAAAACGCGAGAGGCGAGCTTTTACGGCGTTCTTACGACAGGGGTGGTGGGATGAGTTGGCGGAGCAAGGGGGCGAACGGGAACACTGCCGCCTCGGCAACGTTCTTATTGTTTCAACTCCCTCCTATTCCCGCGCGCGTTTTCATCTCAGCCCCTACTCGCCTACCCCTTTTGGGTTCTCGGCCACCGTACCGTCGTCCTCCCCCGCCCCCCTCCCGGCGCCCCCGGTACCCCGTTCGCCGCCCACCCCGGCCACCCACTCGCGCCCACCCTCTGCTCCTTGAGGCGGAGGACGAGACGGCTCCGTGCTACGTTCAGCTCTCTCTCTGTGCTTAGAATTTTAATGGACTAGCTTAGAAATTGTTGGAGGAATTAGATTTTAGAACCAGATTAGGCGCGCCGAGAGCGCGCCCACGCGGCACCGCGCCGCCACCGCGCTCTCGCCAACAAATTGCTCCGCCATACGAGTTTATGCCGGTGCGGAAAGGGCACCAAACACGTCGCCAGAAGAACTCCTCTTGTTCCCGCTAAACGAATTCACGTGCCGCATTTGAATGTCTATAAGTGCTGCGACAGGGCGCGACGGCGAGCGGGCGTTGCGTTTTATTTCGATTGCAGCAGCCTCGGTGGCTGGGCGCCGTGGCTCACCTCCGTCCACCTTTTTTGGCAATTGTTTTTACGCGACACGAAGAAATGATGCGATCGATACCGGTATCTCTTTAAGGTTGAAGCATTTGAACTGCAACAATTGATTTCGGGCTGTTTTGCACGCCGTTTAACGTGAATTTAACGCAACGTAAATGACGCGAAAGGGTCGCATGAAGGATCTTTATTTTTTTTTTTTTATTTCTTTTCTTATTTTGTCAATGTTGTTTTAGTTGTTTTATTGTATATGATAAAAAATTGCTTAATTGTTTTTTTTTTTATTAATATACACTCAGAAAAAAATAGGCTTGCGTTAAGAAACCTGTATAAATAAAATATTCTTATTAAAACTAACAGAAAATCTATTAAAAATAAGAATATTCAGTTATCATCCGTTGGACATTCTTAAACTAAAACTATTTTATTCTCTTCTCTAAAACAAATCCATTTAATATAAATGGTAATAATTCTTTATATAAATATATGTTTTCTAAGAATAATTGATTCTTATTATAAATAGAATTTCGCTTTGTCCATATAATGAATGGAAATCCTATTTAATATAAGAATATTCTATTACTCTTAAATAAACATTTTTGTGAGTGTAGGATCGGATAGGATATATTTATATTTACTACTTTCAATAAGTAATACAAGTAATGATTTGGGTAAACTAAGATACGAATCAGTAAATCTAATAAGATCTTGTCAGATATAATCTTATGTAATTAGATCTGATCAAATTTGATAGTTCTAATCTGAAATACCTTCTTGTGCTGAAGTTGAAACAATTATTTTTTACTCGATTTTAGAAATTAGAAATCAAAAATCTCTTAGAAAAAATGAAATATATACGGTCGATATATTTTTTAACAATTTCGTATGTGAACCATATATATCTCGTTTTTAGTAGGATCAAGAATTTACAAAAAATGATTAAGCTTTATTACAATAATGATATAAAATTATTTTTAATTATCGTTAATCATCGGCAAGTGTCAAGATGTTAACAGATGTCCTATAAATCTTACTGTACTAGTTAGTAAGAACTTTAATAAATATTCCACATTTTGGATTATAAATTTATTAAATTAATTAATGTTATATGTCAGTGTTGTTTTAAAGTATAGTAATCTTTTGGTCGAACTTTTTTTTACGTGCAGATTTAAAATTGGAAAGGTCGCATTTTATTTTCAACATGCTTGATGAATTTCATTAAAAGTGAACATAATATTCTACGTATGAATCATTACATTTGACATTTAATAATTTATATTATTTTGCAAAACGAATCATTTAGTGCAATGTACAATGAAACTTTTTTAAGAGACAAAAATATGCATTTCATCGCAGACTATATACAATTTTGTAAGTCATTTAATCTGCAAATATATAATAGGGATAATGTATTTGTACTAGTCTCGAACGGGGACGAAAATGATGTATTATTGTCTTTGGCATAATCATTTGTAGAAATACATAGTTTGATCGCACACATTTACATCCACAACATATATTTCATTCGCGCTGTTTTGCATATCTGAAGAGCTATTCTATAAATTTTTACTTCAACATTAAATTAAAATTTTGTATTATAAATTTTTTATTTATATAAATTTAGTTTAAATTTATATAAACCAGTATATTTAAGTTGATATAAAATTTAAAATTATTTCAAATAAAAAGAACGTTATAATGTAGCTCTAGATTTTTCTTAAATATCCAATGATTTTATTGTCATTGTTATTTCCACTAAAGAATTTATTTCAATTAATTTTCCAATTATTTCTAATTATATTTTAATTTCAAAATAAACTACACGGTGTTTAATTAATTACGGGTTATCTCCCGTGAAAGTAACGCGTGCCCAACAAAAATGAGTTCGCTCGAAAAAGACGAGGCAAAAAGTACGTTATAAACTAAACTTCAAAGAAAATGTTCTTGCGCTTGCGTTCGTGTTCCGAGCGCTATAAATTATTTGTGCCCTAAAAACGGCACCTCGCGCGGCAAACAAGAAAAACCGCCGCCGTTCGCTTGAATTTCGCCAAGCATAAGAAGTATTGTCTTCTTCTCAACAAAGGCAATCAAGCTCTCGACGCTCGCGCGCAAAGTTTCCCTCTTTCTTCCGCATCTCTTCACGTCTCTTTCTCCTTCTTTGGGGGCTAAGAGAGACGGGCTGCGTCGTCGGGAAAGTCCTCTCCTTTGCGTACCTACGGGCAAATGCAGGTTCCAGGTTGCTTCGCGTGCACAATTACCGGGCACAGGGTGAGTGCAAGGGAAGAGAGGGTGGGAATGAAATTTCGTCTTGTGTCGTAGAAGCGAGCAAAGTGTGCTCGCTCTCTTCGTTCAGCCCGGCCCGGAGCGTCGGGCTTCCGCGTGGGCGAGAAAGAGACGGCGCGGCGAACGAGTTGTCTCGCTGAAAGGGTCGAGGGAAAGAGACAAACGTCTAGGTAGATAACCGATAGGCACCGGCATCGAGTAGGAGAGAGGTCTTCAGGAGGATGCTGTAACACTGTTATTGCCAATAATGGCATGGCTATACGCCCATGTCGCCGGCTGATCGAGAAATTGATTTACCGAATGAAAAAAGACAACCTGAATACACTTTGACATCGCTTATTAAAGCATCACTACGAGTTCATAATTAAGGGTCCTGATTGAGAAACGCATTATTACTTGGACAAAGGGAGAAATTTTAATGAAAGTCCATTATCGAGCGGGCGCATTGTCAAAGACAATGCCCGATTCCCCAGAGCGCCCGAATTTTTGTATTAACGCGTAGAATTGCGTTAACGAATAATTCTGAGCGTTAATGTGCGAGTTTTTGCGGGCGCGGGTTGGAAAGCCCCTAGGTGGGGGCCACCATTCGGCCCGTTTTTGGGGGTGGCCAACGATACCCGCGCGTCTTGTTTGTTGGTAATTAAAGTTGCGACTTCTTTTTCCGATTCAGACTCAGAGCGAAGGTATCCAATTAGCCTATCCCGTCTACTCGGCGTAGCTTCGAGAGCGCCTAATACGCAAGTCAAAGTAAATCGAATGAAGTTTCGAATTAAATACGACCCCAGCTCTGTATTCCGGGCACAAGGTGGATACAAGTAGAAGGGGCGCGCAGGGTGACTCGAGGCGAGACGAAGCGAGTCGGAGCAGGGTTCCTTGTATTTAATTACTAACTGTAAGTCCGGGAATGAGGAGGTGCCTCTGTTCTTGGGGGAGCGGCCCGTTGTCTCCGCTTCTTTTACTTGGCAGCCACCAAAACACCTCATTGTGCTCAAACAACGCCGAGCACCTTTAGTACCCGAGTAATTGAACATTGCAATAGTACGGGGCGAAGAGGTGAGGCGGAACCACAAAGCTCTTTCAATTGATAGGTACCTGGCACGCCTGAAAAAGGAGTCGCGAGGGTCGGAGCACCAGCGGGTTCGGATCCTCGGTGTCCAAATGGAAGGATCCGGTACTCCGGTCGGTCGTCGAATCTCACCTCGCTTTTTTATTTATCGCAGCAAAGGCTGACATCGGCATTGCCATCCTCCTGGCGCCAATAGCGACACCGCCGTTTGAGGCGGCAGCGAGGACGATAATTCCGTTTCGACGTTGCACGGACTGTTTCGCGATCCCGGCGCCTTACGTACGGTTTAGGTGCACGTGGTTGTGCGTGCGCGGGTGCCTGCACACACGTAGGGAGCACACACACGTACGACGTACGTTCGCGCAAATATCGCCTTTCATATTCCTTCGAAGGAGCAGAAAATCGTTACGGTGCCTTTTGCGCGCGCGCTAGTAAAATATATGTATAACGACGTCTTCGTCGCACCCTCCAAGTTCGCCATAACGTTGTCACGTGGTCCGTAGAGGGGGCGATGGCGGTCGGTCGACGGCCGGGAGGGTGGGGACGTAAGTAAGTAAAGTCTCACAACCTTCTCTCCCCGGCGCTCGGCGATGGGTTCCACCCTCGCGCGCGCCTTCACCCACCTCCCCCCGCCGTTCCCCGGCTTCGCTCCCGCCTTTTCACTCTGCCCGTCTTTCTCTTTCCGCAGAACCGCTAACGCAGCCTACCGTCCACCCTCCTTCGCCGCTGCTCAGGGACACTCTTCGTACCCGGCATGCTTTTCGAACGACTTGTAGGAGCAGCTATTACCTCGCGCCAGGCTTACAAAGATGGCGGAAAACTAAATAACTCGGGGGTGCAAGAACTCCTTTTATCGTGCGCGAATTATTCCACCATGATGGAGGCGCCGTCACCTTCGAGCCATAGGGGGTCGGGGGCGGGAAGGACGCCCGCCGCTCTTATGTCCCTTTTGAATTGATCCTTCAAGGAGGATGACGAGTGTCGCGACGGAGATAAAACATTTCACCGTAAGAATCAAAGATCAACCGATTAACGGGGCAAAGTTATTTGGCGGAAATTGTTAAAGAAGGGTGTTAAAGAGGACACTGGTCGAGATGATCTCACCTTGTACGGACTGTTTCGCGATTGTGGTACTGTTGGTTGATGTGAATTTTTTTCAATGGCACTCGAACTTTGTCGGTATTAGAAGGGAGTAAAAGACACAGGCGAGTTCGAGTGGACGAATTCTTTTTCCACGATGAAGAATCTTTGCCGGGGCGGGGTGACACTTTTACAAGATGAAAAAGAGGTACGCGTGATACGGCCACGCGTGGGGGGTGGGGGTGTCCAACGGGGCGCAGGAAATTTCTAGAAACTTCAGGTTTAGCAATTAACGTCAGAAATTAACGACGCCCACCCTGCTCCTAGTGCAAAGCGCCGGAGAAATTAGTCTCGGAAATTCTCATAAAATTTCTCGCTCGCTTTCCACCCATTGCCCGCCCCCCGCGCCTCTCCCAACGGGTTAACGCGGCCCCGGTAAACGGTAACTTTCCGGAAATTTTCATTAAGTCTGACAGTAATGACGTCATCAGTCAGTCGAACCTCCTTCATTTGAACTCGTTTGTTTTAACGAAGGTAACTGCCTTTGATTTGCGCGTTACCTAGGCGCGCTTGTCGTCCTTTTTCGTTCCCCATCGATTCTTCTAACGGCGACCACGTAATGGAGCTTAAAATAGCGACAGTATTTTCCGCGAAGTCATAAAACGAGCGGACGTCAAATTGCACGCTCTGCATTTCGGATGAATTGTAAAAAGCATTTCGCCCGTTTGCGAACGGGCTCAAAGGCAAATTCAATTGCAAAGAAATGTGTAGCGCGCGCGTTCGCCAGCGGAAAGCGCGTCTCTCGTTTAGAATAAATGAATGCATTTGAGAACGGTTTTAATTGAGCAACAAAATTACTCGAATGTTTATCGTTTGTACCTATGAAATGTTTTTAAATAATCATATCGAAGCGGTAATGTTGGAATTTAACGATGTCTTGCAATTAAAATTTATTTAATACGATCCACTCGTTGGTGTCGAATTGAAAGAAAATTGTCTATTGTCGGGTACGTGGGAGAGGATAAAATATCCTTGCTAAAGGAAGTTTGAAAGCTCCGCAGCAACCGCGCCATTACAATAATGTTAAACTGGAATTCTTCGGCAAATGTAAGATACTGCTCGGTTTGTCCCCGTTTAATCGTGCCTCGGTTTCCTTCTCTGATTCCTTTTCGAATCCCGCGCGGCGAATTTATCAGCGAGTCGAACGAACGACATATATCCGTTTTCCCAAGTAATCTCGCGTAGCTCGGGGCGATTCTCAAACAATTCTATACATCTAGGGGTTTGAAGGAGGTGCGGCGAGAGAGTGGAAAAGGAAGCGGCGCGGGGCCGAAGGAAGCGCAATAAGGACGAAGAAGAAGAAGAGGCAGGGAGACGGTAGTAGACGAAACAGTAGACAATGCACCTTCGCGGTGGGTGGCTTATCTAAGAGTCCATGGCGTAGCCCCGGGGGTGCAGTAATAACCGGGAGGGCGGGCGATACCGGGCTAAGAAATGATAACGGCGCTCGCAAGCCCGACCACCATTTTCGAGTTATATTGCCTCGAAAGCTGCCGAGATGCTGCCGCTAAACCCGACGATCGCGCTACCGATACACTCTGCCTTCCCCTTGTGTTGCAACTTGCCTGCGACACCGACCTATATGCCAACATGAACGTCCGTTACGATTCCCTCAGGGCTCTAACAAACGCGACTCGATTCTAATATCTTAACGTTCGATTGCGGCTCCGTTTAGAGTATTGCAAGAAGTTGCGTCGGAATAAAATGTTATCGCGAACTTAAGACGATTATGAGGGCAATGCCGATGCCAACGGACGGGGGGGTTGCAAAAATTAATGGTTATGGCTGTCGCACTTGATACAATTGTATAGAGGATAGCTGGCTGGAGAAGTGTTTTCTCTCCCCCTTTTTTTTATAATTATTATCGTTCTTTACATTTATTAATTAAAAGTTATTTTTTTAATGGCGTGAAAAATTAAAAAAAGTGATTGGTTTTATCTGAATACAAAGACAAAAAGGATTCGTTATACGTTACCAAACTTTTAGGACACAAATGATATACTATTCTGACGTCGATATAAAAAATTATAATAATTTCTTAATAATCCGATCGAAAAAATCAGTGTGGATATAGTCTGGATGACATTTTGATGTCAGTGATAGCTTGTGTCTCCAAATGTAATTTTTAATGAAATCTTATTATTCAATGTAAATAATAATTACATTAATACTTCAATATTGACATTGATATAATTAATAATTTGGAGTAATGAAGACGTGCTGAATATAGGATAAAATACAAATTTTCTTCTAAAGCTAGATGTTATTTACAATAGATTTTATCGATGTATGAAGAACAAATGTTTATGTTTGGTGAAGCACAGTTCATCTTTTCATAATAAAATTATATGAAAGAGATTCAAACAAGTAAATCTATTGACATTTCATCAAAGTGAGATTACATTATACCTACGATTTATGAAAACTGCATACAATGTAGAATATATTTGTAAAGGAACACGGAAATGCACCTTATTTTTATAACAACATAATTAGGTGCATAAAGCCTATAATTTTATTATTTGTTTGTATGAAAAACAATATATGATAAACAAATTTATTTAAGTCTATAATTTGTTTGAGTAATAGACAAACTTCTTATTATATAAGTCTATATTTTAAATGATAAAATTAATTTTTCTTATATTTCTTTTACCAATATTTAAAAACATGAATCTACTTGCTTTGATAACATCGTCACTAACTATAAAACTGACACGAGATAAAATTTAATATAATTAAAAAAAGTGCTTTAGCGGCTAAATAAAATCAAAGGCAGGAATGCTACGGTCACTAATCACTTGCAAAGGAAAATGCGGTGTAGAATGAATGTTTTGTTTTTGGTCCGAAGGCTAATTTATGTGTGGGAGTCGTATCACCCTCGTTTCACGCCCTCTTGGTCGGTTACTCGAGCGCTTTATTTTCACTTACGCGCCTACGAATCTCTTTTTCTTTCGACGATTCTTTCGACCGCGTCTTTCATAAATAAGAGCACCTCTTAATCACCCTGTTTGCATTTTAATTTACACGCTTAACCAACGAGATTACCTTTAAAGAGGCGCGCGATTATACAATTTACTTTCAACTTATTGTTCTCCGGCATTACGAAAGGCTTTTGCGGCAACAAGGACATTCGCACGTAAGAATGAATAATAAAATTGTTCGGCGCCATGGAAATGCAAAAGAAATGAAAAATGACGGAACGATGACAAGAAAAACTGGAGGAGTAATTGCGCGCTTTCCATTTTCATTCGGTCGGTTTCCCGTGTCAACCGGACGTGACGGCGCAGGACGTCACGTCTCGTAATATGGGGTAGGATTTTAAGGGTAACTAGTTGAAAAGTGTTGCACGTAGGAACTGCGCCAAAGAAGAGGAGACGAATTGCGGAACGATACGAAGAGAGAACGCGCGAGAGTCGGACGGCGAGGGGGGGACAGGGCAAGTGTTTGGGGACGAGGCGGCAGTTTATTTCGGGTCTTTCGTGGAAAATTAAAATGAGATTCACTGCTGGTAGGTCGAGAGGGTATATTTAGCACAAAAAGCCTCTAATTTCCAACAAGGGTGTAAAAAGTGGGCAGGCGCCGCCTGGAATATGGACGCAGACCGCTTGTTGGGTCTATAAAACACCGCTTAACTTTTTTACCTTTGACGGGGATGGTTTTAATCCCGTTAAGCTGTTTCCCGTCTTTTCCACTCTCTCACTTTTTACCCGGCGTACATATATCGAGCGAAAGCCACATTACGCCTGCAAATCTGGCACACGCTACTTTTCTTCTACACTTGTCAAGTCGTTCTAACGCTTTTTATTACGGTGTTCCTATCTCGTTTATGCTTCCGCTGTCTTCAAGTACTCACTTTATTTTCTAATAATCTAATTTATCAGAATTGCGAATTAATTATATTTGTGTTGATTTTGAAAATATTATATAATTTAATGCTATATAAAAACGTTACTTTTGTATAAATGCGGAAAAAATTTAAAACCGGTAACTAATCATTCTTTCAATATTATAATGTCAATGATCAAACGAATAATTTTTTTTTCAATTTCCTTTTTTTAAAAAAATTAGGCTTTTAAAGTATATTGTAAATTTTGTAAATTTCTCCGTGAACTTTCGCAGAAAATTCAGCGAATAAACAAAAGTTAGCAACAAATTGACATTTAAATTTTATATCGAATTTGTCCGGAAGCATGACAAGAAGCAGGATGGACTGCTTGAAATCAGAAATAAAATTACGCGAATCAATTGCGCCGTTCTTAATGGCCGTATTTAAGCAAGACTTATATTCTTACAGTTTCGCAGAACAGCACATGGACAAGATTAATAGTAGAACAAATTAGAGTACAGTTTGCACCCAGTCGTTTTCGCGGTACTAATTCCGTGCATTAAAAGTTAAGTGGGGTTGGCGCAGGCCTTACAGTTCTGTGTCCTCTCGGCATTAGATTTCTGAGTTTCCCCTGGGCTTTGAGTTAAGGTAACACCAGATCTGCGTTTCAACTGGAAACTACGTTAGGGACACGTTCGAGTGTACGTCGTTCGTAACACGACCGGTTCATCCTGTCATACCGGATTTCCTGACCCTACGGAACCTTGTAAATTCCGGAGCAAAAGTACGACAAGAACGACTTTGATCGAATCAAGTTTATGACACAACGGAGCACACGACCAATAGCGCTTGGGAAAAACAATTGAAGACTGGTCCGATGATGGTTCGCGCGGCCTTTCGGGATACTAAACTTGAAATTCTTGATATTTTTATGAACCCGGAAGCAAGGGTAAACTTGTTTTACCTATAACGGTGACGAAAATAATAGATGGGGGAAATAAGTCTTGTGCTCGGTTTTATTCATTGTTATCAATAATTTCGTACCTATCGGGTGGGTACTGCTGTAGAATAGGAAATGCTTCAATTTTACGCATATAAGTGAACGGGTAGAATATTCTACGTAATAGAATTTCTTTCCTGACGTAATTTTGGTCCTTAATCTCCCGCTTTGTATACATCCTTCCTAATGTATATTAATGTTCAAGGAAGGGAGCAAGTTCTTTCAGATATATTCACGATTCGACTATCAACCATCCCGGATGAAATTACCCCGCGCACTGCTGTAATTATGATTTATCAAATTATTTGTTTCGCGCGAAACTAGGAAACTAATTAAAAAATTAACTTGGGAACACTCGAAGAGCCCCAAAGAAGCATCCCCAACTTCCTCAACCTGTTTAACATTTGCCAAACCCCAAGCTTATTTGGCGAACCCTTATTAAACATTAACGCAGCACGTACACGTAAATAGCGGGTGAAATTTTTGAAAAGTTCCGCGGGTAATATTAATTTCGCAAGTTCGCCAAGTTGGTTTTGCCAAGCGAATAGGCACTCAAAGTAGACCGAGGGAAGGTAAGAAGTTATCCCCAACATTAATCAACCGTCACGTTTGCCGGAGCCGTGGGCCGGTGTTTTTCTGCCCCCGCGTATCCCCGCCCAGGCCGTAAGTACAATATTAACTATAGATCTGGATACGGTAACAAATGAACCCCGGGAGCTCTGCGCGATAAACAATTCATCGATGGCGCAAAGCGATCGGGTCCTACGTCAATTGTAATTCAAAAAAGCCCGCATGAATAAGGGACGAGTAAGTTTGCGGCAAGGAGAGGCGGAGAGAAAAAGAGGACGCGGAGGAGAGGAGGGAGAGGGGAAGGGAGGGGGGGAGGGGATCCGCGCAT